>CM060948.1:32063240-32128240 GCA_030765055.1 Mantis religiosa
GAGGAGCTATCAGAAGAAAATTTTCTATAGAGGTATAGACTGTCGAAACAAGTTGCTATGAAGGTTACTGCGGAAGTACAAGACAGGTTAGAACTGACGATCTTGCCTTTGCTTCCAGTATTAATAACTTTGCGATTTTATAATTCACTGAATTATGTGGATAATTCACTGTCCACCTCCCGTCTGGAAATGTTAAAGTCACTCGTCACTTGTACTTCTTCGCTCCTCGTTTTAAGTTTACGTAATACTGAGTTAGAACATGCATCGAAAGGAATATGCCAATCTCACCTTTGCTTCAAGTATTAATAACTCTGCGATTTTATAATTCACTGAATTATGTGGATAATACACTGTCCACCTCCCGTCTTGAAACGTTCAAGTTACTCGTCACTTGCACTTCGTAGCTCGTTTGAAATTTACGTAATACTCTAGAAGACGTTTTGTGTTTCTAGTAATGACACATACATTTGAATCAAATTCGTTTCTAATTTTTTCCCACGTGACATCTTTCTCTTTTACATTCACGGCACCCGTCCTCCTATTTTCCACGATATCTTTATACTTCGTCACCAATTCAATGAACAGTTCTTTTTCCACCAATGAGAAATTAGTTTCACGGCTTTTGTTTACGGTTTTGTTTATCCGCCATTTTTAGCAGATGAAAATGAAAACAAAAGTGCATCGCAGTACGTTAAAAAAATAATACGGCTCATCCATAGCCTTCTATAGCTGTAATATTTACAAGTTTCTTGGCGTTAACACGTGTTCGTTAACATTTTGAGAAATTGCAAGAAACTTAACAGCTTTGTTAGCGCTGTGACAATTGTTACGTTAAATTTATTAACGTCGATTTTAACATCTGTTGGTGAAATCGGGCGTAAGTATAACGAATGAACAAAGGTTCGCTTTCAGGCTGAGGATCGAAGAAAGACAAACATACAAGGGAGTGATAGAGCCAGGCTAGGGAAGCGGGATTGGTAGAAACATTATTATTGCCTTACAAACATAAACCCTAAGCAATTCACCGGCATGACTTTATGGACTGATTGTTCTCCTCTAGATCTAGTTCTTAAAATCGTAACAAATTACAAGTGTTTCCATGTCATAGGATAAAATAGGAATGTTAAGGTAGCCAGCCGTAATAATTGTATTGATTGTGGACTTGATGTACACCCTGTAATGCTTGTACCAAACGGGCAGAGACATTCTTGTCCTCGTTATGCCACCTGATGAGAAACACGGGAATTCCCGCCACCCATTCTGTAGGGCGTATGCACCAAACATCGCCTGTAGCTCTATGAACATCCCAGTGTGTCATATGCTGTACCTTAACAGGAACATTACAAGAAAACAATATCTGGCTCGTACCATATCAACAGGGCACATATAACAACAATTTATTCATGTTTTGATTAAGAAACATATCACCAGGGCTACATGGAGAAATAAAGGAAAGAAGCATGCCAGAAAGCAGTCCCAAAGTATACAGTTATTAGAAATATTTGGAAGACGTAACTAGGAACTTCTGGTAAGAATGATATCCTTGTACAAAATTATAAAAATCAATATCAGATTTAGAAAATATTCGAGATCAGGTGTTACTCAGGTTTACCAATAGTGGGCAAATCTACAAGCCACGAAAAATATTTTGTGTCCACCGTCCACTTTGACCTTAGGTCTTTCGGGGTGTTCCTGGTCGGTAGGCGAATCCTTGAGCGAATTGTTATATGTTACGGCTTCCTTTCTATCATTTCACGTTTATATTATCACCGATCGAATTTTTTGTGTTAGAGCCGCGACAAGCCAGTGACGGGCGCATGCACAAGAAAGAAAGAGACAGAGTGACCAGCGGGCGGGACAGAAAGAGACAGAGAGTGACGCGCGGGCAGGAAAGAAAGAGACAGAGAGTGACGCATGGGCAGGAAAGAAAGAGACAGACAGTGACGCGCGGGCAGGAAAGAAAGAGAACATAGTGGCACGCAGCGCTAGATGCTTGCCGAGAGAGAGAGAGAAAACAACGCAGAGAGAAAGAGACAGAGAAATGAAATGTGTAGTGTTTAACGCCCGCTTTTACTACAAACGGCACTGCAGGCGATGACACTGATGATACATGAGATGAAGATGGAGCACCGGTGGAATGAGATGGCGGGGGAAACCGGAGATCCCGGAGAAAACCCGCCCCAGCGCCGTGTTGTCCACCACAAATCTCACTTTGTGGTCGCGTGGGATCGAACCCGGGCCGCCTTGGTGAGAGCCAAGCGGTCTAACCACTGAGCCATGGCGAGGCCAGAGACAGAGAGATATCTGGAATTTCACGCTGCGTCTCGATTGTTATCCAGAAATCTACTGCATTCTAGAGCAATGACTGGGGGTATAAAAGCCCCACAAAGTGTTAGAGCGGGGTCAGTTGCTAGTTTAGTTGAGTGTAGTTGTGCAGCTGTGTTGTAATTGTGCGTCTGAACTGTACCACAGCGAATTCTTTCGTTTGTTTACGTGCAGCTGAGAACGAGACGACCTTAAATACTGCGTTTGTGTATGATACGTCATTTTCCTTACCAGGGTTGTACAAAGCGTCCTTTTACTGCAATAAAGAACATTTTAAATTTCTACCAAAAAGACTTTTGATTCTACCAACCCACGAAGTTACAATATCTTTACCTTCTCATCTTTGGAGTGCGCTTTTAGGTTTCGTGGCACATGGTGGTGCGGGACAGATGGTACAGATGCTTACTCTAAGGAAAGACTACTCCTCATAAGCTTGGGAGCTTCTTAGTTGACGGGTCATTCATCACCATTTCTAGAACAGCTCAAGCAGGGGAACGGGATTTCAAGCCAGGAAACTTCCATGCGTCTTTGTGACTTACTTTCCTGCGACGTGTAGCCTTCTGTGGTTCCATCAGTACCTCCTGAGGGATGATAGTAATATTTAGAGCTATATAGATCACAATGTGTGACTTGTTCCACTTGGTTGTATACCCATTAGCTGAAAAAACCTGCGTTGCTGTAGTTTAATAGTTTATATCTACAAGATTCACTTGTCCAACAGTCCAGGGTTCATGTGGGAGCACTTATAAATACTACACAACTTGCTTAAGGATTTACGAGGGCTGTTCAATAAAGAATGATCACAATCTTTTTGACAACGTACCTTTACTTATCCTCGTAATTTTGATGATCCTTCTCAAAATAGTCTACCCTGAATGTGATGCACTTGTCCCAGCGTTATTGGCAGTCTTCAAAGACATGCTGGAAACCATTTTTGAGAGTTCCTTCAGAATCGCCTCCGCAGCCTTCACCACTGTTTCTGATGATTGATCACGAAGGCGTTTCTTCAAGTTAGGGAATTGAAAAAAGTGAAATGGGGCTAAATCCGGACTATAGGGAGGGTGACGGATGCACTTCACGTTGATTTCTGCAAGATATTCAGCAACAACATTGGCAATATGCGGCCGCGCATTGTCGTGGTGTAGCACCCAGTCTGCTTCACGGAAATGTGGTCTTTTACGCCTGATATGGACTTGCAATGTTTTCAGGACATCCCTGTAGTATCGTCCAGTTACTGATGTGTGTGCAGGTACAACATGCTGATAAACCATTCCATGAGTATCAAAGAATGAGATGACCATAACTTTCCCAGCAGAAGGAATCACTTTTGCTTTTTTGTGAGTTGGTGATGAAGGAGATTTCCACTTCAAGCTTTGCTGTTTGCTCTCAGGATCAAAATGATGTAGCCAAGTTTCATCAGCAGTGATTACGTTTGAAAAAACTCCGGATCTTCCTCTAACATCAACTTTAACTGCATGCAGACCTGCATGCGAATGTCCTTTTGTTCGGGAATCAACAGTCTTGGAACCCATCGCGCACAAACATGTCTCATGTGTAATGTTTTGTCACCAACGTGTGGGTGGCACCCAATGAAATGTTCAGTATTTCAGAAAGTGATCTTAAGGTAATTCGTCGATCCTCTCTCACAATGGTAGCAGCAGTGTTGATGTTTTCTTCAGTAAGAGCAGTAACTGGAGCACCGGGTCCACCTTCCTTTGATATTGATTGTCTCCCCACTTTAAACACTTTAAACCACCTTCGAGCTGTGCTGTAGGGAAGAACAGACTCTTCATAGGCCTCCTGTAACATAAAGATTTGTTGAGAAGAAAGCAGAATTTCAAAGTCGCATATTGTTCCTCGCGTGTTACCTCCGTTGCAGCGGTAGGCGATACTGAACATATATGAACTTGCCTGGTTCTCACAGGCGGGAACCGGAGTACTAACAATGAAACTACTACGGCGTGTTTTTTCACATTAAGCTAACAGAGCATAATAAGATTGGATTTTAGTGCGAAAAGTTAGGACCGTAAAAAAAATTATGATAGGTCTTTATTGAACAGCCCTCGTATAATTTTGGTAGGCCAAAAGCATTTGGAAAGAGTAGGTTTACAGACAATGCTTTTACTAAAAGCAGAACAGTAAATGTGGAAAATATAAATAGAATAGACAAAGAAACCACATGTAATATGAGGTTAGTAGACCCAGTTCACACAATACATGTGCTAATCATGATAGTAGTCATATACAGAAATTGATGAGCTGCGAGTCCTGAAAGCAGATAAAATGGTTGAAGAACTGGTCAAGAAGGCAAGACAAATGAAGAGGAACTTGAAAAAAATAAGTGAGAATACAGAGAGACAAGACTATGCAGCAGGAATGTTCTGACTCATGTGAGAAGTTAGTTATGAACATTGTGACTTTGTGTGTTCGTAGAATTAAAAGTCCGAGTTGCAGATATTCCAAATGTTCTTTATTTTCGTATAAATGCACTGTTCAATTCTCAGGTAACAACATTACGTCACATACACAACACAATCTACCAAGGTCAATGACAATAACAAACAGTGCTCTGATTGCATCTGTTTACAACATCAGCTCAGCTGTTTACTGAGGCCACGCCGTGGCTCAGTGGTTAGACCGCTTGGCTCTCACCAAGGCGGCCCGGGTTCGTCCCAGGCGACTGCAAAGTGAGATTTTTGGTGGACAACACGGCACTGGGGTGGATTTTCTCCGGGACTCCCGGTTTCCCCCGCCATCTCATTCCACCGGTGCTCCATCTTCATCTCATGTATCATCAGTGTCACCGCCTGCGGTGCCGTATGTAGTAAAAGCGGGCGTTAAACACTACACACACACTCAGCTGTTTACTGTTTACTACTGTTCACGACTGACTCTTGGCGAGTCGTCGCTTCCTTAAATCTGATGATTCTGATGATTCCAAACTGTTTTAGAAGAATAAAGAAACCGAATAATCTCTATCAATCAAGATGTCATCAGAAATTTCTCTTTATCTCAGTTTGTTTGTTTTCGGCAGACCTTTATCGGTGTGCTATCTTTATCAGTTGTCCTGCACCGTGGCGTAGCGGGCTGGGGCAGCATGCCTTGGTTCCTGGTCACGGAAAGCGGCCCGGGTTCGATCCCACCCATGTGGTGGGGATTTTAATTCCTGGGTATAGGACCGGTGCCCATTCAGCATCGTGAGGAAAGTGAGGAGCTTACGCTAGGTAAGTGGCCCTGGTCACGAAAACCAACATTCCGGCTGGGGGATGCCGAGATGCTGACCACATCTCCTCCCCGTATCGGTTGGATGATCGTCCACCTCTGCCGTGCGTAAGTGGGCGTGAGGCCAGCAGTCGGGTTGGTAGACTTTGGCCCTCTTAGGGCTGTCGCGCCATGGGTTATTTATGTATATTATCTTTATCAGTTCCTTTGTTTAAACAAGGCGCGTGGTCGCGACAAGATATAAACTTTAAAGCTGTTTTTCTAAGTTTCACATTTTTTCAAGTTCCGACACACTTTTTTAAAAAAAAAATAATGAACCAAAACATATGAAATTTTTTGTGTGTATTAAGCAGACTCATAAAAATAATAATAAGAAGGTATTTTTCTCTGAGATTCATAGTACTTGTTTAAAAAATAAAATTATCTGAAATTTTAGTGCTTTTTACAGAAACTGAAAAATTATAATAAATTATCAGTTCAAAATTTTCAAATAATAATAGGTATTATTAAAGATAAAGATTTTTAGTACATTCCTGAAAATTTTTATTTACATATTAATAATAATTTCTTAGTAATGTGCACCCAAATATCATGGAAATAGTATTGTGGGGATAAGCAGTACCTTCTCACCATGCATTGTAAGACATAGGAGTTATAAAAGCACCGAGGGAGAGAGAGAGAGAGAGAGAGAGAGAGAGAGAGAGAGAGAGAGAGAGAGAGAGAGAGAGAGAGAGAGAGAGAGAGAGAGAGAGAGAGAGAGAGAAAGAGAGAGAGAGGTGGTACAAAAAGGAATGTTTACCCAGAGGAACTACTAAGTATTACATAAATATAATTGTTATGTATGATGTAGTACTTTTTTCCCAGCCTAAACACACTGTGGCTAAATACCCTAGTTGTTCTTATTACCTCCGATCACGGAAACATATGACAAAACACCTTTAAAACGCCCATGCTCCAAGCGGTATTTGAACTCTTGACTTTTCGGATTACCAAACGCCCATCATCTTGGTGAAATAACATGACCTAGGAAGTGCAATTAATTGAAAGCGTAGTTATCCCCTGTTTAAAAGACCCACGATGTTTCTCCACTTGAACAAGGTTCCGCATGGTTGCTCTTGTACCCAGCAAGCGAGGAAGCAAGCCTTCACGTCACACCTCAACAGCGCCTTCTTCATATTATGTGCAACACTTTCATTCCAACAGCTTGAAATTGAAATACACCGTTACAATTCACAACCAATATGGAAAGTTCCAGCCAATTAGATATTTACTCTTATTTATTTTGTCAAAGCTAAAACTGTCACAGCTTCCCTTCTGCTCCATATGTTATTAGGAGATGCGATTAACAAATTCAACAATAGAAAGTAGAACTACATTATTTAAATTTGGTTACCAACCCATTCCACCAGAACTCTATGCGCCGAAACTTGACATTTACTATTTTTGACATGATGCGGTTTTGAAGCTTTCAAACGACTAAGTGATATATTTCCCACACATGAAAACGGAGAATCTTTAGCCTCAACTACATAAGTAGGCCAAATTTGTATGAGGAACGACTACGGTCCCAAATTTGGAACGTTGTGGAACCTCTGTGAGCTGGTCCATCCACATCAAGGGCCATACACGTAGGTATGTTCCGGTGTTTATGCAATCAGCTATTCTGCTTCATAAGTCTCGAAACATCACAGTATTCACAACTGAAGCGGGCAGAAGCATAGATGGTAGCGTGTCTACCTCACGTTCAAGAGGTCCCGAGTTCGAATCTCGGGCAGGGTGAGTTACCTGGATAAGGTTCCTTCCGGGGTTTTCCCTTATCCTGATAGACGAATGTTGGGTAACTCTAAGCTCCATGGACCCCAGACTCATTTGTGCATCACTTTACCTATTTCATTCATCATCCGATATGACTTAACGTTGGAGGACGTAAATTAAAAAAAAAAAAAGCGCTCTACTTACTCCAGATAAAGGAAGTATTGTGTATCTACTATCCAAAAAGTTGTTATTAAGAATTTACGAAGAATATGGTTTTGTGGTTCTCGAACAAAAACAAATTAGATAACGCACCAGTGTGTGAGTGAGAATAAGAGAGAGAGAAGGAGGGAGAGGGAGAGTAAGACTACTCTAAACCGAAAAAAAGGCGACATTTTTTTAAGAAAAGCCCCACCCTAAATACATTTTTTTGGTTGTGATTTACGTCCTCCAACGTTAAGTCATATCAGAATATGAATGAAATGAGTGAAATGATGCTCAAATGAGCCCAGTGTCCATAGAGCTTAGAGTTTCCCCATATTCGTCTTTCAGAATAAGGGAAACTCCGGAAAAAACCTTATCCAGGTAATTCACCCTGACAGATATTCGAACTCGGGACCTCTTGAACGTGAGGCAGACATGCTACCACCACGCTACCGAGGCGGGCACAATTTTTTTTTATGGAAAATAACCCCTACTGCTTATTTTCGTATACGTTTTTAAAAGTTTTTGTTAAAATATTAAATGTTCAATATATTATTTGCATAATTAATAATATATGTTCAGATTGCTGCAAATGACTTATGAAGTCACTTTGCTCAGTTTTGTGTAGAGAACAAGAGAGACAAAGGGAGAAAAGGGCTGACTAAACGATAAAGGTAGATTTCATGAAAACAAAATTTGTTTAAAATGTATATTTCTTGTGGTATAAGCCATTTCCGAGATATTTGTCTTCATTGGTTTCAATTTTCCTTTAGAAAGCTGCCATTCTTTTTTTTTTTCTCGCAATGTCATAGAATTTCCAAGCCAGTATATAGCGTGGTGCGTTTTAAAGATTTGACTATCGCTTCAGCACCCTGTAGTCCCCTTGTCCCTACTTGTGATGAAGAGATCAGTGAATACATTTCAACATAAGCCTGTCTCAATTGAATAACATGAAGTTATAGAAAAATATACTTTTGCAGAAATATTTTGTAAAAGAGCTGTAGAAATAAAATAAAAGTGAGTGGGTATGGGATATGAATGCAATACATGGGATTTTTAGTTATATTTTCGTGTTTTATGTGCCATATTTAGTGGTTCAGTAAGTCAATTGAATGTCCATCACATACACACGTAATTTTTGGATAGCTTTATTCAACCTTCTGATGATATCTGTAGTAAAAATTGTAATATTTTAAGAAATTACGATATTTATAAGCAACATTTATGTTAGTGGTTAGATGATGATGATGATGATGATGATGATGTGTATATAAGGGCGCCCAACTACGAGCCCATCAGCACCTTGTTAATGGTTAGACAATACACAGCATGTTAAGGGGTATTAGACAGTTAGGTAGACATTGTTATGGAAGATGGGATACCTGAACTAGTTTTCTCACGAGATCACAAATGAACCATATCTCTCGGTGTGTGTTTATCTCCACGAAGTTCGATGCTTAACCTGCACCGAGTGCATCTCGCGCCTCATTTTCCCACGCTATCTCGGCCACTAGGTTCGGCAGACTCCATCAGTAACACTTGTGACAAAAATTATTGATACTTTGTGGAACCATTTCCTAGGTGGGGCACACTGTTATGTTACTTCCTTGTGCATGTGATGATGATCCCTACTCCTTGATGCGCGATGTCATCCGTCCCCCTCCTCTCTCTCCCCCTCCATGTTGCAATTCCCCCTCTAATGTTAACACGGATTCATAACTAAGCAGCGGAGTGCTAGAGATGTACCGGTGTTTATCCCCTTTCACTATTCCGCAGATCATCTGCCGCCGCAGTGCCTTCCTCTCATCTCCTGCAGTCGACGACGGAAACCTTAACAACGGCGAAGAACACGACGACGACGACCACACGACATGCACTAACCTGGCCCACAAGCCACAGCCAGAGATACTTTCCCGGAGGACTTCCCAGCTCCACCATTCGTCCCATCAGTGTCATCATCGTTTGTGTCGTTACTTGGAGAGCAGTCGCCATTCCACCCCTCTGCGATGTTTGCCATAATGCCCATTGAGACGGAGGAGCGTCGAGAGTTTCGTCGCAAGATGAGGGCCAAATGTGAATTCATCTGCAAGTACTGCCAACGTCGCTTTACCAAGCCCTACAACCTCATGATCCACGAGAGGACGCACAAGGATGACGTCACCTTCACGTGCGAGACCTGCGGCAAAACCTTCAAACGCCAGGACAACCTCAAGCAACACAGGTAACTTAATACACCTATACAGGGTGCTCAAACAATATAGTGATCTACATTGCATTGAAAACTGTATTACGTTCAAATTTTTCAAAAGTTTCTTTGTCAGTGCTCTAATGTTACATTGATATTCTTGCATGTTCCGAAATATATTTCCTTTCTTGTTAGCTATTAGACATACTTCAGCACTGTTTTTATTTTTAATCTACATATAAATCTTAATGTATATATTGTTTTCTTTCACACCAGCAGGGACGTTATAAAAATATACAAGTGTTAAATGTACAGTTTATAAGTAAATATAAAGACACATTGTGGGAAAAAATTGACATCTTTCAAAAGATCAGTAGAATGTAATAAATATAACACATTGTTATTTTGCTAACGGTGAAGCTAAGACAACATATATTGAAGTGCTTCCAATTTTCATTCCCGACTTTAGATAAAACTGCTATTATTTCCGGATTGTAGCTGAAAAGAACTCCATCAGCCAGAAGGTTTGTCTGTTGCAGTATCCGGTATCTTCGGGATAGCTGTTGAGCCTTACTTGAGTTTGTTTAGCTTAACAGAATCACCATACGAGATAACTCTACAGCACTTTCGTTTCTGAACGCATGTACCACAGTCGCTTCTAAGTTGTAGAGACAAAATTTATATTCCCTACTTATATTTTTGTCTACGTGTTTCTAATTCAAGTGGTGATTTTTCTTGGTTCCCTGTGAAAAAAATTTTGCTCTATTAACGTTCATTAATCACCACATCTCCAAAATAATGGAAGCACTGCAGCAGTCTCGAATTCAGATCCAGCTACCTCCTTCATTGTTATAGTAAGATGGTCATCCATTTATGAAAGTGAGGACTATACAGAGCGTCACATTTCCATACCATCTTCCAGCCTGCTAGAAATATATTATGTGTTTCAAATAGGAAGAATTCTCGCCTGTAGCGAATCAGATGCGTTACAGCCTTCACCGTTGCCACCTCGTTATCCCCAATCCTTTTATATTTCCCTCTGTCTTGCACACTTGCGAGTGTTCGTGGCGCTATACGTAAGGGCACGTAAACTAAATTTTTTCAAAGTTTTATAATAATGCAATTGTTGAAATCACAACTGCAACATGGATATTCGTATATTACGCAAAAGTTTTAAATATTTAGTTTAAAATTAATTATTGTTTATGAATTTCTTATTTTCTAATCCAACGAAAATACCAGAGGTGCATCCGTATAGCTATGAATGTTACTTGCGTTAAGAGATAATTCGTCATTGTCATTGTCTTCAACGTCTGAGTGCTGCAAATTTATGACGATAGGTTCCAAAATCTCGTTACGTGCTATTTCTTTTTTTTTCCAAAAGTCATCTTCTTCCAGTTTATCTGATGGCTCACGCAGTTTTCCCAGACTTGTTGTGTTCCTTGTCAATTTCTTTGTGAATAAGTCGTTCAACGTCAGTCAGTTTAAAAATATTATTTCTGTTTGCAACATAATTTGACCCCACATTAACTCAATTGGATTCTTCTAGCAGTAGTACGGGGGGTGGATCGCGTCTCATTGATCCAGTTGATACTTTTTCATGGAAGAGTATCTGAATAATACTGCTTTGAACTCTAGAGTAAATAGAGATTACGAACCATTCATAAACAAACATACAATGTGACCACACACGTTCTGCCAGACTAGCAAGAAGTGTATCGTTTCCTCTCATCGAATTTATCAAACACCTTGGCTTATTCAAAGTACATAATTCTTTTATCACGTCATGTCAAATATTTACTTTTCAGTTCTGAGTAATTTCAAATATACGTTCATGCATATATGCCAACCAATAATGATATTCATTACAGTGCTTACGTCGCAATGCATTATTATAATATAATGGTATCTAATTTATTTATTTTTATTAGGAGAACTACTTGGGATAAAAATAAGGGGTTTTTACGTTTATGTTAAATACATTTCTCTCTCCTTCCTCATAGATCCCTTTTTGGAAAATCTGAATTTTTGTCTTAGCGCGAATAGTACTTATTAGAGATTGATTGGTTTGCCGCTCATCACACACCACTTAGGGGGAATGCAATACGACAACACTGCAAGACTCCGAATGGTTGCTTACCTAGTAGCGCTCAAGGACAAACACCTTCCCATTTGAAACACATAATAGTATACACGCTCTTGTTAAAATTTTAATGTACCCTCAAGCTCCACAACTATTAAAACTTCACTTTAGACAGTAGCTACTCCAAAAAAAATTATCAAATCTCAACACATGCCAACAATTTTATAATATATCAGTGTAATTTAACTGTCTCCAGAAAAAAATATTTAAAAGAAAATTTCATTTTGAAGACGAATATTAGTTTGTATCTGAATTTCAGAATGTATTATGAAATATTACTAATTATCAAGCCACTGGCTTTAGATTAATAAATAGAGTAAGCAGCATTGTAAGAGTTTTATTCCAAGTTTATGAAACGTATAACTTTTTTTTTGGTAATAGAATGGAAAATACAGTGTTAAATAATTAATTTTGTAGGTAAAGATGGCAAAGTCACGTATTTTGTGGTGCAATTTACACAACTTATCACATGAACACCTATGGAATTTCACGCAAACAGTCAAAACAATATACTCTGCAACAGCACACAAATCATAATGTGGCAAGCTCACTTACATAAGCGTTACAATTTGGTGATTCAAAATATTTTAATCACCGGGGAGTATCAAGTAATAATAATAATAATAATAATAATAATAATAATAATAATAATAATAATAATAATAATAATAATAATAATAATAATAATAATAATAATAATAATAATAATAATAATAATAATAATAATAATAATAATAATAATAATAATAATAATAATAATAATAATAATAATAATAATAATAATAATAATAATAATAATAATAATAATAATAATAATAATAATAATAATAATAATAATAATAATAATAATAATAATAATAATAATAATAATAATAATAATAATAATAATAATAATAATAATAATAATAATAATAATAATAATAATAATAATAATAATAATAATAATAATAATAATAATAATAATAATAATAATAATAATAATAATAATAATAATAATAATAATAATAATAATAATAATAATAATAATAATAATAATAATAATAATAATAATAATAATAATAATAATAATAATAATAATAATAATAATAATAATAATAATAATAATAATAATAATAATAATAATAATAATAATAATAATAATAATAATAATAATAATAATAATAATAATAATAATAATAATAATAATAAACAATAACAATAGACTATATCTCCTTAGCCAATCGAGGTAAAATATAAGAATATTTATACACATTTATATACATACAAAATGACGAATGTCGGGTAGCTGTAAGCTCCATGGACCCTGGACACATTTGAGCATCATTTCACCCAATTCATTAACTGTCCGATATGACTTAACGTTGGAGGATGTAAAATTACAACAACAAAATACAAAATATGACAGATTGATTTAATAAATATTGTCACTGTGTACGTAAGCTTTCGATGCTTATCTCAATGTGATGTGATAAAATTGCGTATTTTGAATTACTTTTACTGTCACAAATTTGATCTCTGCTATTAGAGAGAGATTAGAGAGCCACGTTTGCTTAGGGAAACGTAGCATCATGTGTAGCAATACATAACCTGAGAATGCAATTTACCACATTCCAAACATTAAATCACATCTAAATAGCTTGGCCACGTGCACATCAGAGTACATGTGGCGAGCAACATAAAAACCTAAATTCAAAAGAGAGACTGTTTTGCAACCTGGGATGAACTTATGCAAAGAAAGTCAAGTTTATCTTGTGCTGTTCATTCAGTTGAGTCTGAACAAGATCTGCGCCGCGTTAATACCCAGATGATTTATTGTCGAGTCCCGCCGCATGACATTTCGAAAACTCATTTCGAGTGTCATAAAACAACCCGCTATGGCGTGTAGAAGTAATGTGTCGTAGTGCGGTTGTACCCACTCACACACACACACACACACACACACACACACACACACACACACACACACACACACACACACACACACACACACACACACACACACACACATACAGTCCTACCCCTCTTATGCCTGTCCTTCGCTTCTTCTTCTTTGCATCCATATCTACGGTTCTTGATCATTATGTTGATGTTTCTTTTGGATACCCATATGGTTTATTTCTTCAGTATTATGATTCCTGTATAGCTTTATGAGCGTTATCATTTCTTTATCATTTATAATTCGACAGCTAAGCAATACAGAAAAATGCCACATAGGAAGGGACACATTTTAATGATTTCAATATTAAAAAGAGAAAAGTTTGAAGGTTTGACTTCAACACACAGTTGCTTCTCATACATATTTCAGCAAATGTTCCTATTTCGGATGTTTCTTCCTTTGGTCGCTGTCTTTACAACAGCTTCGTTGCACATTTTGGCCATTCATTCTCCACGTCTATCTTTCAGACACGTTCAATCTGTTTTCATCAAACTCAACATTGCACACAAATCATGTCGCAAATCCGTTTCCTAATTACTTGTTCCTAAAAAAGACACACTCACTGTCTACTTAACTGTATAAAAATATATTTTTTTGCCTGAATGTATCTTTATCAAGCCCAACTCACGTATTTATTTCGCTCCATTGAAGAAAAAGATTTCTTTAGTATAGTTTTGGTGCAAGAATAAACAAAACACTGTGAACTAATTTTTAAATTTGTTTTCCAGCTCCGAAAGGACGTGTATATCATGGTAGATACATTTGCTAAATTTAACTCTATATTTGGTATTCCTTCGAGTTGTGTGCTCAACTACGTGATCATCAGCGGGCATTACTTCGAGTTCCTACGACTCACTTTCATAAATGTGGTGGAATGAGCATGTCTCTCTCTCTTTGGGACAGCTTGAAGTCTGTTTGTAAAAAGATCTGTAAATATTATTACAAGACTTATGACTCATTGGAAGGAGGTTTTACTAGCGATGCTGGATGTTGTAATAAATCAAGTTAGCACTCACAACGCACACCTCTGTATTCTCATTTAATACTTAACAACCATCAACTTGCCTACCCACGTTACCAACAGAATAATTGGATTCTCTTGTCATTGTAAATCATGTTATAACTCAGAATACACTTGAACCTTTCAGCCCCAATGGGACACATTTACCCTATGCATTAGTTGGACATCTAACCGCTGAAACCTTCATAATATGCCCTTTCTCCACGATGCTAAAGAAGTCTTGTAGTGCAGTATTTAAGTACAGAGCTCATAGAAAGTTAACATTGTATCCTATTAAAGAATTTACAGGAGCAAAGAAAGAAGGTGTTTACAGTATTTACCGTAGATGGCTGATTGAAATCTATAGTCTCTGTACTTCACTTCGATTAACACATTTCTAAAGAAATACTTCACGCTCTGTCGTCCTTATTTTCACTGCACGGGACTATCAGTGTACAGTTTTAGTTACTTCACATTTTAAAACACTATATTGAATAAATAATTTAAAATTAGAACTGAATCGTTAAGCTACTTGAAACAAATACATATATGTTTGCAATACTTGTCTCTAAAACTTAGTTCCCAATTAAATATGTTTCTGTCTAGCTGATATGTCAATATTAAATCAAATGTTAAATGTAGACTCAAATGTTATGCAGCAAAAGATATAAGAAGTTTATAACTTATATGTCGGTATTTAGAAGAAAATGAAAATTTGAGCTCTTGGCATTAAGATGTACATTTAGTCTTAATCCAACATTTTTACTCTTAATTCTTGCAAATATAATATCTATATATTGTGCCTTGTCCCAAAATGATATTAGTATATGTAATGTTTATTTAACAATGGTGAGTTGGGCTAAAACAATAATGTGAAAATTAATGCTAGCCCTTATTTCACTAAGCAAAGGAAATTTGGTAGATCCTTTAACAACATAATTATAAAAAATAAAACATAAGTAAAGCGCGTAAATGATGAAGCTAAGTCTTTTTCTGGTTGTGGTCGGACTGATTTGTCTGAGCATGGGTGTGACCAGATGTTTTGCTCCAGAGGAAGATGTAATATCTGCTTTAGTACATCTCCTGCTGGTTTAAACCTACATATTATTAATGTCGTTGAATGCATATATCGAGTGATCCTTCAGAGGTTTTCTAGTCACACGTACAGCATGATGTCAGAAAGCAGGTAATTCATTATTGTTCTTGTGGTACATTGTACAAGCTTCATAATTCATAAGGGGAGCAAATGAATCGCCCGGTATATCTCCTCCATGAATAAAGGAAACTTATTCCAAAATTAAGCGAAGGATTTTTGAAAGATAACATGGTTCGCAAAAAGTCATGTTATCGTCAAATTATAAGAAATGAAGGGAAGAAATATTTTATAAGCTCTTTATAACAATCAGTGTTTGGAATCTACGTAAGTCTTCTGATGGTTAAATATCACAATTTGTATAGTTTCAAATATGAGAATGTGAAAGAATAGTATATCTCTCATTTATTTTATTTTTCTTGTCTTTACAATTTGAATAACAATGGACTTTATAAATACAAATTCCTGTACTTTTTTGTATTTTCAAAGCTTAGTATTAAATACTATTTACTGTTCATTTTAATGAATGGATATCACCTTAAGAGCATACAGTTTGTGTTTATATTTTTGTGATCTATTGTGTAAATAGTGTTTATATTTCATGTGATGTTTTGGCACGTTGATACCATTTGGTCCAAAAATCATTTGGTGTAAAATTGTCGTGTTTTCGCGGTTAATGACCTGTTGAAGATATTTTCTTATTAACTTTGCTATATAATTCATATGGAGAAGTATATTAAATGATGATCTAGAGAGCGTAACTTAAAACTGTTGAGCGACTTTATAAAGGTTCGCCATTAGATTTTTGGACCATTGAGTAACCATGTGGCCAGGAGACACTCAAGTGGTTTCTCTCTTTTCCCCTGTAGATGTGGGTGGCGGTGATGCGTTTGCCCGACAATGCGACATGCCACACCCTTGTCTAACTGTAAGGATCCACCACCCACACACAGTACGTGGATAAAACATCGTTACCTGTTACAGTTGCTAGTACTTTGTGACACTGAATGAACGCTGGCATAAGGAAGTATATCAGTATTTGTTAATGTAGACCTTAAATTCAGCTAACCTGCCTTCTATGTTCATTCTCTAAGGAAACCGTAATCTGTCCATGCCACTGTCAGTTGCATAACATGAACCAAATTTACTTTTAGGCCTTTCAGCTATTTGTTTCTTGAATCACCTAAAGCTTTGAGTTGTTTAGAAAAGCACTGGATAGGACAGATCACAGTTTCGGGAGGCATACGTCATCCAGTGAATCACTCAGTGTCTTAGATGATAGTTGCTTATTTATTGTAGATTTGCTTGTCGCTTGCTTGTTTGTTTGCTTGCTTGCTAGTTTGCTTAGAAGCGTATTTTTCTCTATATGTATTGCATAAAATCTAGGATGTGGCATGTGTAATTTGCCGTGCTTTATTTTAGAAAAAGAAATCTAATTTAACGTTCAAAAACGTTTAAATATATTTGCACAGCTTTGTATGCAAACGCTCTAATGCTTTTAGCTACCTTTTATGGGATTCTGGACCTAGCTGTCGTAGTTTAACATCACAGTAGTTTAGTGCTCTGATAAAACTGAAACTGGGTCTTACAGCTTTTTCTCTAAAGGTGGTAGATTTATATTTGTAGAAAACAAATATATTACAGAGTGTCCCCAAAAATGGCCGATTTGTAAACATTTTTATATCTTAGGCTGTCGAAAGGCACTTATTTTCGCTAAAATAAATTTAAGGAGCATATCTCCCTTTATTCTGAAATGTAATTGTTTCTGTTCACTGGAATTTCGGTAATTTGGCCAGTTTTATTTTTTGAGACATTCTGTAGGAGTCTTCTGGTTCAGTTTTAAGCTCCAATGTATCGTTTTTCCCCTAGGTCCATACATTCCACACCATGCAAGGCTGCAAACGGATTCTCGCCAAGGTTTTAAGGACTTTCAAAAATCAACACCAACATCCACCATGTGCAACTCTAGATCAAAGAGATGCACACTTCAAGAGGCTTCCCAAACTATTTCTAGGCTATACCTAGAAAGAACATTTCAGAATGTCGTTGTATTGCACCAACACACAGATCTAACCTCACAATGGTTCTCTACCGGCCCTGGCCCTCCCATAATGGGCAACATCTTTAAGAATCACATGTTAAAGTCTCATCTTCGTTGGACATCTAAGTCTAATTAATAAACTAGTTATTCCCGAGTGTGTGAAATATTCTAGTGAACGTAAGACTGGTCTTTAAATATGTACAGATCTGGTACATTCATAAGCAATGATGCAAGCAAATCTTCCAAGTGTTGTTAGTGAAAGAACATTCCGAAGCAAGTTGAGAATTTGCAGCGCAATATCCACAGTGAATCCAATACAGATTAATGATCCAATGTTACTGACAATCATATATACAGTGGTGCCATTTTCTTTGAGCAGTGTTTCCAGATACTCGAACAGATACCTATTACAGAAACTCTGGCTAAAGCTCCAAATATACGAACTTCAGTGATATTTCCCCAGTGTTTATCTGAGCAGTGTATCCACAACAAACTCCTCGACACTTGTCCACAACTAAACATTAAACAGATGCAGTTTTAAGGAGAAAATCCAGGGGTCTTCACTACAGTGAACTTCCACATGATGCAATAGACTTTTGCAGTTGTAACGTTCATTTCTCCAGACAAGTTTCTTTTCAGTGATGCTGGCGCGAAAGTGTTACGTATGAAGACTACATTTTCCAAGGCAATATTTGCATCAACGCATTTACCCCTCTTTCCCCTAATTGTAGACAAGTGTCACATCCAAGAACCCTAACGAAGATATCAAGACATGAAACAGACATATTACCTTTCTCCTGAAAGCTGTGTATCCGTCACATTTATGCTGCAACATGAACAATATTAATTTAATTATTTAATATAACTGAAGGTTTTAGATAAAATAGTTCTAACAAATCAGATAGTTATGTGCAGTACTTTTAGTTCGCAAACAACTTAATTAACGATGGTGTAAAAAGGCACATTTGCAGTAAATATGCCTTTCTCAGAAAGAATATCAGAAACCCAATTTAATAGCAGCAGTTATTCATGAACAGGCTTAGTTTATTTGCTTGATTTGCGTAACTGAAGAAATGATTGCTATTAGTTTGCTTCATACTTATCTCTGTTTCATATAACCTTGCCCCCTGACATGTATCACTCCGCGTGCAACTACCTTCCCCCTCAACCTAATTGGCTAATGCTTTCGTGCCATAGGCCATAGGCGGCGCCTTCCCGTCACATTTAAACCTGCAGTAAACTTCATAATAATTGCCAGGAAGATAGATAAAATCATACAAATATGAATATGAAGGCATGCAAAAATACAAGTTTATATTTAAATTCAGCAGGCTGAAACTGAATAAATGAGCAATGAAACTGAAACAAGTTTATAATGAAAGGCCTTCGCCCTTTTCCACTGGGATTTTTAAAACCAGCACACATACCTTGCAAAAATGCTTGTGTTTCAGTCTTAAAAGTCGTGTCACGCCATACTTGTCGTGTGTCCTTCATTCACCCAAGTCTCGTCAAGGTAGTATATTTTGCGATTTTTATCCCGGTACAGTCTGATTGTGCTTACATAACGTCTTTGGCACACAGCAATATCACCCCTGGAGTGGTAAGTTTTCCTGTTGTCTCAATTTCACATCGCGATTTTCCTACACATCTAACACACCTGTAAGTTCAGGGCACAGCTTTTTGGCTTCTTTCACTGACAAAGACGGATTTTTCTCTGTGAGTGCATTAAACACATGCACCACAATTCTTTTTCCGCTGCTTTGTAAAGGTTTTCCCTTGCGATGCTTCAGCGAAAAACTGGCGATAGACTCTGCCATTATACATATAATAAGTACACGTGCAATAAACGATCAATAAAATAATTTAGCTCTCGCACTTGGCACAACACACCTTCGAATGGCGATATATGGCAAATCCAGTTCAAAACAAGGTCAGTGAAAAAAGTCATATAAACAAATATGTCACTACTACCGCTAAAGCACGTGCTATCGTGTCATATGAAAGGCGGGCTTGAGAGAAAAGGAACCTCCTCTTTACTTCGTTTAAGAATTAACATGCATTTCAGATAAATCAACTCTGTTGCGTAATATATTTAATTCAAACAGTTACGAAAATATAAATTTGACAATTATCTTCCAACATATAAAGATATATCACCATGTTAAATAACGAACTAAATTTACCGCACAACAGTCTATACTGTTAATGAGAGGTGATAAGGTCACATGACAGTTAAGAGATACGGGGCAAGCTTATGTGAAACAAGGATTAAGGTCATTATCCATATGGTTTTTTTGTAAATTGGCGCAAAATTTAGGACCAATTATTTTTAAAGATACAAATTTAGAAATCAAACCTTCTAGTTTGTGAATATCTTAACGGTTAAATTCTATGACTGAAAAGCCGATTAGATTGGTATTAACAAACCTTGTTAATGCCTAACAGGGTTTTCTCTCAAAATTGCAGAAGCCTTTTCTAAAAAAAAATTATAGAGCTAAGAAAATATATTTTTTTATTTATCAGAGCAATATAATAATATTAAGTTTTATATATATGAAAATTGTTTGGAAAAGTGAAAGAATTAGATGCATTCACATCACATGTTTCCAAACAAAAGAGAGCTTTTAAACATGCTATGTATATATACTATATAGAGTAGATGAATTTAAGTCTGGTCGTGTAAAAGGGCTAGTGACAATCTCTCTCGACTTCTAGCGCTTATGACCTTGTCTTTTAAGACATGTAAACATCAGATGCAGTATTTCTGAATACTGTTCTTTTATATACAATAAGTACTGAATATATTTATCATTTTTAAATTTACGAGAAAAAATGAGATCACATTTCTTTATAGCTCTTAAAATTATATTTTTAGTAAAATTGTAATATTTATCTGCTCTTATTTAAAGTTATTGTATTGAATAATGTTAGCCAACGTACAGTGAACTTATTTAACATGAAATGTATTACTATAATGCAGCTCTATATCCATCAGGCTCAGCAAAATATTTTCACTTGAACTTAGCTGTACTTCTATGTAATTAAAAAGCTCATATGCAGTTATTATACACTTGAATACCCCTTACCACGTCCTACGCCGTGGGGTAGAGAGTAAGGCAGCATGCTCGGGATTCGATCCCACCCATGGGGTGCGGATCTTAGGTCCCGGATATAGGATTGGTGCCCACTCAGCATCGTGAGGAAAGTGAGGAGCTTACGCTAGGTAAAGTCTGTTTAGTTAACGCGTGTGCACGTCAGCCGACTTCTTTGACGAATTCTTATAATCGTTTTACAACACGGGCCCTCTTTCTCCCAGGCCTTTCTGCAAGGTTGCCACCTTTCTCGATACGTTATGGGTATCGTACGAGGTTTCATCTAAAATATAAATATAAATTATTTTATGTCCATTACTGCGAAACTTCCTTAGTTCTGATATATATATATATATATATATATATATATATATATATATATATATATATATATATATATATATATACAGTACACCGAAACTTCCTTAGTTTTGACAAATACATACATATGTATGTATATATCGCCAAGCTACAATTCTACTGGATTCCATAATAACTCTTATCTTATTCAAAGTGCGGTATTTGAAACCCAGCTCCTTTAGGAGACGGCGCAAAGTACAGTGTCCATAAGGAAAATCTCAAATTTATTGCAAATGTACAACCAATTCATCTAAGGTGGGCGCTCTCCCTTTTGCATAGAATCTATAAATTTCTCGGTGAATTAAATCGCATGAGAAATTATCAAAACGTTAGAGAAACGTTTCCTTTTGTTATCACACTTGATCGGCGTCTTTGGTATTCCTTTCGTTACAATATTTCTTACTGTATTTCTGTGAATACCCATAATTTATCAGGTTCATTGCATGAATCCTTACCAAGAATATTTTTTCAGAACATATTTATATGTGTTCAAAACAAGCCCTTGATTTTGCTTAGAAAGAGTTCCCGCTATAACTTTGTTTTTTGAGGCTTCTCCAGTAACATAACTCGGCCCAGCAGCACTTTCCAATTCATTCACACTATTGTCTTCACTTTGATTATTTTCATTTGACTGAAAGTTATCTACTACTTCATTTGCATTGACCACTCCCACGGTCTTCACATCGTGACACACAACGAATTTCTGCACGTAATGAAACAGATCAACTGGAAGTTGGAACTTTGGTAACTGAGACTCCACGTGGAGTAAACATGCGACTGTCATTTCCAGAAAATCAGGGATGCTATTGGTCCTCAACGACAGTGTTACATTTCTGAAGTGTGAAGATAGATTTATGACGGTCATTAGTGGGCGGTAGGATGAGTTTTCTTTGAGGGGCACACTGCACTCGCGTTGACTAGACAGACTTTAAGTGGCCCTGGTCACGAAAACCAACGTTCCGGCTGGGGGATACCGAGATGCTGACTACATCTCCTCCCCGTATCGGTTGGATGATCGTCCACCTCTACCGTGTGTAAGTGGGCGTGAGGCCTGCAGTCGGGTTGATAGTCCTTGGCCCTCTTAGGGCTGTCGCGCCAGTGGTTAACTTTCAAACCCCTTACCGCAGTTTAACTTTAGCTATATTAACTTCCCCATACAAAATTATAGAAATAATTCCCCAGCTGAGCCTATACTATTGGTTTTTTTCACTCACAATATTAATTATTCTAGTCTAATTAATGATCGCAGAGTGAAAAAGAGCAGTATTAATTAAAATGGTTTATACTCACAAAACTAAGCAAGGCTTAGGATTGTAATACACACAGCGGCTCTTTTAGGACAAAAAACTTTACTTTATAGAGAAAAGGTTGAGTTCCCACTGTCCAAGTTAGTACAGTTTTCCATTATCATCTTAAACCTATCTGTCAAAATAATGTTTTACCTGTGTGTATCTAAGGAGTATAGTGCCATTGTATTTATAATGTAGTGCAGTAGTTATCAATAAGTATGATAATTTCAAGAGCTATAGAGAAATATATATAGTTATTCATGAAATACTGCATAACAAACATTGGTACCTTAAATATATTTTGTATATACTTATATGAATTTTGTGTTGATATGGAGTTCAAAGATTCGGAAGGAATGTTCAGGTTTAATCCTGAACACTAATATCTTGGAGCATACATGACTGTATCCAAGTAGGATGTAGTAAGATGTAGCTAAAAATTCTGCATATAGGATCAACAAATTGTGAACAATATATCCACGTTTATTTCTGCAAAGTTTCCTAAAGAAACAATTGATATAAGTCAATAAAAATCCAACAGGTAATTATAAATTTAACACTACTGTTTTATTCACATTGATTTAATAAGCGTGAGAATATAGAGCACTAAAATAGCAAGGAGATGTGTTTTTCACAACTTCATAATTTGAATACAGCGTCTTCCATATAAAAATTAAATAAGTCTATGTAGTTTCCTATTTTAAGGAGAATAAGTAACAACTCACAAACAAAACTGAATTAAATGGATAGGAAGCTAATTGGAAATATACAATACAGCTACAGAAAAAATAAGTACTGTACCAGCAAAATTGTGAAACATATAAGAATCTTACAAATTAGTAAAATTATTATTCAATTCCTTTTAATAATTACGCATGTTGATCTTCTTCACTCGACTAGTTCTGGAAAATGGGAACCCTGAATGTTTCGCTTGTAGCAATCGATAAAGTCATCTTGTAAACTGTAGAAGGAAAAGGATTTAATGAAAGAAGTAGAAAGTGGCTAATTTTGGCCAAAATGCTTTAGGAAGTAGATTCCTGAATGCTTCAATATTTATGCAATGATAAACCACAACGGTGCTATCAGTCTTACAGCTAATGTTCAAGGAAGTGAACCAGAAGGAAAGGCCAGCCAGCCATTGTTTGGCATCTGTCTTGCTAAATTTGCACATTGTTATAGATGATAGTGTATAACACCTTTTTTTTGCACAAACGCTAGGCGAGTTCCCAAGCCCTGGTAACACACTGCCAATTTCTCTTGCCTCTTGGATCATTAAACATTCTTCTGGAATCCTATTATAGACCACTCTGAAAGTTTACACTGACTGAAGGATTGGAATGGCGAAGTTAACTCAAGGCGTAGTAAGTTGGTGATAATGTTGGGTAATATTTTAAGACACATCTAAAGATAAGTACTTCATATTTTACCCTATTTCGTCATATTAATTTAAATAAGGAAGGATTTAGCAAAAGAGAAGGCAGTTCGGCAAGAATGGAATGGGACTAAATATGCTTTCAGATGCGTATAATATGTACACGTTATTGTACATATTTGAATATACTAGTATGTACATAACCAGGAGCTAGGAGTAGATGGACCTCCAGCAGTTGAAGTAGAGTACCGTCCACCAACGCAAACCAAGTTCCTGAAAGGAATGTGCCACCCTTACACAGTGGCACGAGGACAGCGAATGTGTCGCATGCTGCACAAGGAGCAGAACCGTTAAAAACATGCGCCCTGTTCACTCTCTACACTAAAACTGAGAAGATGTATTCAAAAAAGTACAAGCCGTCAGAATGTTTTTGAATGGACTGTGACTGAACTGATATGCGGTGTCATAAAGTTATCCCTGGAGGATGTGGGAACCTTCTCTAACCACCACCCCCCTGCGTCCCAGGCCCCGGAGACTTTCTTTGCTATGGTGTACTGTATTGCATGTATGCCTTAGTGTGCCCCTTGTGTTTCCAACGTTACCCCCGGGAGAAAGGGGAGACCGGTCTGGCTGTTAGATCGGGACAACGATGTGTGCCACCAAGGACGACGCTTTTGACACCCGCATAGACGGGATACTTCCAGGGCCAACAGCTCTCTTGAACGCAGAGTAACAACTTCTCTAGAACGCTACTTTCAATGTCCTGCCGCAATGCACCAACCACCGTCACCCGGATTGTAACCGTTAAACATTTGAAGGCGATAAAAATGAAAGGAAATGATGGGCAACAAGTTCGTAAAAGAAGGGAAACTTCCACAACACTGGCCTAATTAGCCAGGTAAACCACAAAAATTATGTGTGGAATAGCTGGATATAGAACCTGGTATCTCCCAAATACGAGCTTCATACATTACCACGCAACCATCTTGATGGATACTACATATCCAAAGTCAATGTTATTAGTCGTCTCACAGCCACTAAGTGCTAATTTGGTCTGCTCATCTGGTTACCCTTCTCATATCCTGGCCTCCTATTGGAGGATTTAATGTTAGCATGCTGTAAGACCCCAGTGTCTCTGCTGCAGAGTTATGCTGCGATAAAAGATTGCCTCCAAGCTAAATGTCATTTATTCTGGCTAGCTACTACTGGCGTTGATCTCGACACCCCTGACTTAAGGAAACACGTGACATAAAACCACAAAACAGCAGAGAAATGTACTTTGTTGGTGTTCCATAAAGCTACTGAGAAGAGAAGTAATGTTACTACAGATAGACCGCGAACAAAGTGCGGTCAATGTGCGCATGCGCGAACACAGTCGTCTGCCCTCCTCAATATCCAAGCATTACATGACTCCCTCCCCTCCATACGTTGACCAGTGCAGTACAGCTTGTGCTGTGGAGGAGAGGAGAGGCAGCCTAAACTGACGGTAGAGGGGGAAAGCTGGAGAGCTTCAGTTTTGGTAAATCACGCCTCCAGCTGCATTTTGTTCGCGGTTTACTTATAAGATCTTTGACTACAATAACTTCTTCTATAACTAGACATAGTGGAGGTAGCTTACGGGGAGTACAAGCCCTTAATCTATCGATGTGTGATATTTCTGAGATGGACTCCTTTATAGGATTGACTCTCGATGGCAATTTTATCTTCTTCACCTGTGTTTAACGTACACTTAAATACTTCTATTCCTATATTGCTAGTCATGCAAGAATGTCAAATCTGTCAAATAAAAACGTCTTTTTTGACTAAAATGAGGATTGAAGTTACTTTTTTCTAATCGGGAACATTAAAGAACGACTAAAATATTAACCAAATCTGTTTCAGAAAGTTCCAATCGTACTGCACAACTGATTCTGTTCACTTTTTGAAGGCGGTATACTTTGAAAACATTTTTTCTCCCTTTCTCGTCAATGCTGACGTTAGGAGGCGCTTGGGTTCCCTCAGAGAGAGAGAGGGAGTCGAAGCATCTGACCTGAGATGAAATCAGGGTTGAGGGGTCGGCCCAACGCCTCAGATGAATGATTGATGGAGCAATTGGTGGAACGATGGTGGTGGACACCGGAGGACCCGGAGGAAATCCACCCCAGCGCCATGTTGTCCACCACAAATCCCACTTTGCGGTCGCCTGGGATCAAACCCGGGTCACCTAGGTGAGAGCTAAGCGGTCTAACCACTCAGCCATGGCGCGGCCACTTTGAGAATATAAGTCGTTATGTTTTAAAGAATTTGAGAATAGACTTGAATAGCCCAATTGTTTGACAACAGAAATAAATTATCAAAGTTTATATCTCAAAGTAAATAAAAAGGGGAGAGATCAGAGCTTACAGAGAATTTAAAGAAAATAATAAATAATGTTGTACCAAGAAGAACATTTTATTTACTTACAGAGTAATGGCCTTTTGAAAATAATAAGGAATTGTGACAGATGTTAGGAAGGAAAACAAAGATTCCTTCAGAAACAAATGAATGCAGTTACGATTCAAGAATATCTTCAGATTCCACCTTAAGAGTTCCATCAGCAGGAGCAATGACAGACATGCTATATAAGTAATTGAAGCAAAGAGAATGCTCATTGAAAAAACTGCCAGTTAGAATACTTAATATTTCTCCAAAATATCCGGAAAATAATTGAAATTAATCAACGTTTCCATAAGTTGATTGAATACAGAAGTGAAAAACTATAGACATGAATGAACAACTGTCTTCAGGAAGCCTGTGGCTGGTCATCTTTCAAATTCTGTAATAAAGGACTTTCTATCCAAATATATTCCAGAACAAGTCGAGACTGAAAGAAGTAACTCACATGCTCTAGTAATATCTTTTGTAGTTCCTTGGATGTAATCTCTCACGATTCTTTAAAATAAGAAACGTATGTTGAGAGACTTGTATCTGTAGAAAAAAAAACATTTTAAAGTATATTTTAAGCAATAGCAATTTACGAAGCAATAAAATAAATAAAATAATGCAAATCGGTAAAAGGAAAAGAGAGATTTTCCTAAAAGACACTAGTAGCACGTATCTATATACGTGCATACAGGGTGTTGGCGTGCTCTGACGCAATGGATGCTGTATAGTTCCAATGAATAGCACTAAAAAGGTCCTAAAGAAATAAAAGAGTCCTATATAATGTTTTCTTCATTTACAAATAAAACTTTGAAATGGTGTTCGGTTATTTACTATTTGGTATGTTTTACCACCTTCTAGATTATTTTTTGTTTATATGAGCAAATATATTCTATTTTAATATATTTATTTTGTGTTTGTTTATCAGAACACAATCGCTTAGGCTTGTTAGCTTATTATATTTTGTAGAAATATGTTGTATTTTGTATATGTATTGCTGAAAAGATGCAAATAAATAACGCAGTATGATCTGTAAGGTATGATTATTTTCTTATGCACATGTTCCCAATTTACTGAAAAATATTATTCATTTTTATACTGAGTTGACCATTATCATATGGGAAATAAGAACTGCAGATGTCTTAAACTGTCAATACACTATAATGTAAATAATTAATATTACTACTGTAACAAAAGCCTAAAGTAAGGTAAAAGAAAATGCACAGAGTTGTTAATGTTGCATTTCTATGTCGTCTTTAACATGTAAGGTTATTTTAAGTGCTGCGTGATTTAATCGATTAACAGAAACGATTAATCGATTAATTCTCTATTTTAGACTAAAGATTAACAATTTTAATCGATTAATCGAGCCGATTAAAATTAATCGATTACAATAAATATTAATCAAAACTCTTTTAGCTAAATTTGGCCCTCTTTGTTTTGATATACTGCTTTCAACCTAAACAGCCTTTCTAACTCAAGCTTTCACTAGACACGTAATATTCTTTGAACTTTGAGATAATATAACTCCTGATAGCTAAAAGAAATCATTTTGAACCCCGAGAGAGTCTAAATAACACTTCTGATGTGAAATATTCTAAGAGGTACATAACTACATACAGATGCTGACAGAGAGGTTTCCTTCCTTATAGCTTGTGTGTGACAACATATCGTATACAACTGATTATTCATCGTTTGCTAGCATAAACTGAACTGTACAACCTTGAACTGAACACTTCGTTTATGCAGCTATGGAAACAATAGCTGATCCCTCTTCTCATGGCTGGTGGTAGTTTAACTTTGCTGTAAACTGCAGTAAGGCAGTGACGTTTCTGAGTTCGTGACAGTGTGTGAAAATTTTGTGTTAAAAAGTTAAAATAAGGAAAAACGTTATAAAAAACAACTGCATGTCAGTCTCACAAATCTTAGTAGATATTGATATAATACGTTACTAAATCATTTCTTACAAAATATTGTAGATCTAATTCAATATATATATATATATATATATATATATATATATATATATATATATAAAGCATGTGCACCTGATGCAAACACAATTTTTGAATCTAAATATTTAAAAGCTTCATACATAATGTAATGTACATAGTATTAAGATACTTTATATAATCCTTACACCTAAATATTGAACAGATAATATGTCGATTAATCAATAGATTAATCGATTAAAGTAATACGGTTAATCGATTAAAATTTTTGATCGATCTAAGCACTAGTTATTTTGGTAATAGCATGTTTGATCTTTGGAACAACTGCACATCATTAGTGATGTTCACTTGCCTGCAGTAGTAAGTTTGGATTGCTATTGTGCTGGTTATTCCATTGAATTCACGTGCACACCCTCACTCTCGGACTATAGGGAGGTTGGGGAATAATTATGGCTAAAGTAAAATTCCCACCCTCCAGTCTGGAATCAAAGCCCGAACTCTCGCATTTGTAGTTTGACGATTACTACTAGACCACAGAAGCAGTCAGCAAGTGTTGGAAGAAATTGGCAAGAAGATGCACATTAAAACAGTAATCCTTTTGTTACTATGGTACATATTTATACAAAAATACAACAATACTCAAACCTTTAAGGGTGATGGAAGACATAAATAAATTTGCTCTTGTTTAATGGATCTGAAAGTGAAATGCTCAAGACGAATCCAGAAACTGTAGTAAAAAACGAAAGTTTGTGTACCAAAATCACCAATACTTACGAGGGCTGTTCAATAAAGAATGATCACAACTTTATTTTTGACAACGTGCCTTTACTCACTCTGATAATTTTGATTGTCCTTCTCAAAACAGTCTACCCTGAATGCGATGCACTTGTCCCAGCGTTTCTGCTGGAAACTATTTTTGAGAGATTCTTCAAAATTGCCTCCGCAGCCTTCACCACTGCTTCTGATGATGGATAATGCCTCCCACGAAGGCGTTTCTTCTAGTTAGGAAATAGAAAAAAGTCACATGAGGGAGGGTGAGGGATGTACTTCACGTTGATTTTTGCAAGATATTCAGCAACAACATTGGCAATATGCGGCCGCGCATTATCGTTGTGCAGCATCCAGCCTGCTTCACGGAAATGTGGTCCTTTGCGCCTGATACGGACTTGCAATGTTTTCAGGACATCCCTGTAGTATTGCCCAATTACTGATGTGTGTGCAGGCACAACATGCTGATAAACCATTCCATGAATATCAAAGAATGAGATGACCACAACTTTCCCAGCAGAAGCAACCACCTTTGCTTTTTGGGGGGTTGGTGATGAAGGAGATTTGCACACTGAGCTTTGCTGTTTGCTCTGAGAATCAAAATAATGTAGCCAAGTTTCATCAGCAGTGATTACGTTTGAAAGTAACTCCGGATCTTCCTCTAACATCAACTTTAACTGCATGCAGACCTGCATGCGAATGTCCTTTTGTTCGGGAATCAACAGTCTTGTAACCCATCGCGCACAAACATGTCTCATGTGTAATGTTTGTCACCAACGTGTGGGTGGCACCCAATGAAATGTTCAGTATTTCAGAACCTGATCTTAAGGTTATTCGTCGATCCTCTCTCACAATGGCAGCAGCAGTGTTGATGTTTTTTTCCGTAAGAGCAGTAACTGGAGCACCGGGTCCACATTCCTTTGAAATTGTCTCCCCTCTTTAAATATTTTAAACCACCTTCGAGCTGTGCTGTAGGGAAGACTCTCCATAGGCCTCCTGTAACATTGTACAGACCTCAACTGAAGATTTGTTGAGACAAAAGCAGAATTTCAAAGCCGCATATTGTCCCTCGCGTGTTACCTCCATTGCAGCGGCAGGTGATACTGAACATGTCTGAGCTTGCCTGGTTCTCACAGGTGAGAACCAGGAGTACCAACAATGAAACTACTATGGCGTGTTTGCTTCACTTTAAACTAACAGAATAGAATAAGATTGAATTTTAGTGTGAAAAATTATGATGATTCTTTACTGAACAGCCCTCGTATATTAATCAGTAAACATGTCATGACGTCAGATTACAATACTGTTACACCAGTTGCTGCTAATCACATTTATTTATCACTCAGAGGCTTAGTGTAGAGCAAGCGTTACACTTGACACACTGTTGAACTGTAATTGGCACTGTCCACTGTCCTCCACAGAACTCTACTGAACTTAACTGTCGGCTCTTCCCGCTGGGTACTAATCACATTTTTATGTAACATTGTGTACGTTCTGGAAAACCAAGCTACTCTAAAGTGCCAAAACGAATCCTCTAAAGGGCAGGAGTAATACAAAATGGCTATTGCTTTGAGGTAGACCAGCCTTTAGCTGCACCGGCTGTGTTCAGTGAAAACTCCTCGTTCAGTTGTTGGCAATTGCTGTTTCTTTACAACATATGCTATTTAGAGTCTTTAAACGTGTACTGCAGGCATCGACACATCGTGGCAGTTATTGAAGTCCAAGTCCGCGTGGTCAAGTTTGCGTCTGACTCCTTGAGACTTAATTTTTTTATTTTTTATTTTTTATTTTTTTTGGGGGAGGATACTATTTATCGAAATACATATGTTGTAATTCAAGACCTCCCTACCCCCTCAATTCTCTAAACTGGATGACAACTGCTTGTGACGTAAATACAAGATATCTTTCGATCTTTTTACCCATAATATCACTACATGTTTACCGCAATGAAATTAGGTGGCAGCACTCTACAGCAAAAGTGCCATTTGAGGTAACTACAAGAGCACGGTCATATGTCCCGCCTCGGTAGCGTGCCTCGCGTTCAAGAGTTCCCGAGTTCGAATCTCGCTCAGGGTGAGTTACCTATATAAGGTTTTTTTTCCGGTTTTTTCCCTTATCCTTAAAGACGAATGTCTGGTAACTCTAAGCTCTATGGATCCCGGGCTCATTTGAGCATAATTTCACCCATTTCATTCATCGTCCGATATGACTTGACGTTGGAGGACGTAAATTAAAAAAAAAAAAAAAAAACGGTCATATGTTCAACTAAATTTAATTCAAGCAATCTTTCTTTCTCGTCCTTAAATGTTATACTCATTTATGTACACATCAGAAACATCCGCCTTCCCATTTGAAACATAATCTAATCTAATCTAATCCAACGGCAGCATATGGAACGTCGTTAATGAGCACAAGTGTAAAACAAATTACCAAATTCCTGTAAAAGGCATGAAGATTAAACACAGGTCATGAGGTCCCGTGATCTTAACTAAGTACTCACGGGTTGACGCTTCAAGTGTGAGCCACTGAGAATATAGCTCTGTCTACAAATAAGGAAAAACAAAATCGAATCGCAAATGAGAACCGACAGGTATTTTCTCTATTAATAGTGGTTTGAGTCATTAAACAACCATTCCAGCCTCTCTTAAGCGTGGGATACTTGTCTGTCAAGGATTTAGTTCACTGTTGCTGTGAGAGCTGGAACACGTGTCTTTGTTTTTTGTTATCGTGGTATAAATTTCGCGTGGAAAACAGCAACGGACGGTAGCTTGTTCTTGTTAAAGCTGCGGAGGTTAATGCCAAATTTGGTTAACGGTTCGATAGAAAACAAAGTAAACATGCCTGCTCAGCTGGTAATGATGTGCTTGTATCCTGTACTCCCAACATGCATGTACCGTTCCCTTCGTGAGGAGATCCCACCGGACAATGAGCAGCTTCCGAAGTTCACTGACATGACTCATTCTTGAACAAACCGTTCTTAAAAACTATTTACTTCATCTTGATCGAGATAAACCTTGTTAGAAATGCCTTTATGATTGTATATTCCGTATAGATACAGTGGGAATAGGCGTGTACCGTAGTGTAAGTATTGGAAATGCAAACCAACAACAAGGGAAGGTCATAAATTGTGTGCTTGAAGAAGATTTACATTTTTAATAAAGGAAGATTTTGTTTTTATGCACCAGCCATCCAGAACAAAGAGGGACTAGGATTGGGATTTCGTTACGGAGGGGATTCGGTACGTAGGCCACCTTATTGTGCCCATTGTTCCTATGTTCCCAAGTGGAGGCACCCCGGGAGGAAGGATGAGACGAAGGAGACAGAGGGTGGCTGACCCAAGGAGCCACGACAGTAAAGAGGGCAGGGCCCTACAGTTTACTTGGATAGAGACTTCCCCCGACAGGCCAGGACAACGAACTCGCTCCCCAACATCGGGACGGCAACGAGCCTAGCAGCTGAGCCCTAATGGTACCTAGCAGGGGATCCGAGCCCCAAAGGTTCCTGGCTGGCGGTCCCGAAATGGTCCCAGCAGAGGAGCTGAGGCCAGCAACCGACCTACCGGAGGAAGAAGTAGTTTACATATCATTCCGCCATGCACCGCCGAGACTCCCGCCGACACTTCTACCCTGAAAGAGATGATAGAAAATGATAATGGAGATGAAATGGAGGCACAGGAAATTCGGGGGGTGTAATTAACCTACCCAGCATTCCCTAGCGACCCGGGAAAACCCCCGAAAAAACCTATGGGGCACGGGAATCGAACCTGGGCCTCCCGAATGCGGGTCACAGACTAAACCGTCTGAGCCATCCCGTTCGGTAAAATAAAGAGGTTTTTGGTAGTCATCTCTGCGGGGTTGACGCGCGTAACTGGCGTATCCACTTCCACCCGTCTTGACGTTGTTGTCGTTGGGGGATGGGGGGACTTTTTAAAGTAATAAGGTATTGCCCTATGGAAAAACCCCGGAGTTTCCATCGCTCCCAGGTCGAAGGAGGCCAGGTTCTTCGGACCTTTGGGTAGATCCTCTACGCTTTATTAAAAAAATCGAACTCAGTGCTTCTGAATGTGGGCCACAGACGAAACCGCCTCGGCCATAACCCTCGTTCTAGTTTTTGAGTTACTCTATTCAGACACACACGCACGTACACACACACACACACACACACACACACACACACACACACACACACACACACACACACACACACTTAAATATTTTCTATTCAGGAAACCTCAAAAAGTGTATTTCCAGTGATATCTCAGAATCGATTACTTTTTTTCCATGAAATGCAACACCTTCCCTATATATGATATACGTGGTAGATAGGAAAGAGGAACTCCTGAGTGTGAGGCTAAATTCTGTCTCAACTGTGTCTTTATCATTCATATACCGGGTGCTACAATGTCAGCAATTAAGCACGAATCACTGAGAGACATTTTAGGGACTTAAGGACCACTAAAACTACCATGAATCTTATCGAACGTGACCACTTTCCACTGATTCGGGAGGGCTTGAGTTCGATTCTGTTGATCGCCCGCTCTGATATTGAGATTTTCGTTGTTTTCTCTGACCGGTGGGACGGGATTGGATGGTTCCTTATCTAAAATCATCTAATTTCAATCATATCCCTTTCACACCGTTTCTTATGTTTCTGGTCTGTTTCTAGCTTACTTGGTGTATGAAGGGAATGCTTGTTCTGAGGAAACAGTACTCCTTAGAGATACTGGAGGGCTGTTTGATTGACGGGTCGTTCAATACCCTGTCTAGACAGCTGCGGCATGATGCGTATTTGAGCCTGGAGCTGCTTTGGACTTCCGCGCATCTCTGTGGCCTGTAGCCTCTGCACCTCTGGCGTAAATTCAGATAATATTCATGTACCTGCTACGCTTTTCAGGTCTCATTATATATTTGTCGTGAAATGGGTATAATTTTGCTTAGAGGCCTCTTTGTCAGAGTTACGTGATGTAAGCATACGACATGGAAACAAAAGCTTTACTTCCCTTCCAAATAAAACCATGCCATGGATCTGTACGCTACAAAAAAGGTCATTCCTTCTTCACGTATGAATCCACGACCTCCTGAGGGGTTGTAGTCACAAGAAATCGGTGTAGGTTACAGTGAACGAGGTGTCCCTCTTGGTTGTAAGGCGTATATCCTATTGTGAGTCTTGAAAAGTATATTGAGCATTTTCGTACTGCTATGACCTCTGAGATGTGTGTTTCAGTAACGCTTTTAACACACGCCTACTCTAATGAACAACACCAGAAGTGTTCATTTTTTGGTTTTCATGATTTTATCAGTCAGGCAAAAACGTAAAAGGTAGCAGAAAGTATAATGTAAGTTAATTTTTCTTTCACACTAGCCGTATGTATGGGTGAAATGATGCACTATGAAAGGGTAGAGCCAGATTGAAAAATTCAATGCCATAGCCGGGATTTGAACTGCGGATCTTCTGGTTGCCGTCCAGCCGCTCTAACCAATTCAGCTACTATGGCCAACGTGTTAACATGACATTAAATTCTCCAACTGACTCGTGTTTTTCCCGGTAAACCACTAGGAGTTCTCATAGACACAAGAGACAACTACCTTAATGACGACTTACTATGCTGTAAGTACTTAAGGCCCGGACTTTATAGTTCGGACCACTATTAGGTACAATTAATGGAAATTAATTGTTATTTCACACTAGCCGTGTGTAGGACGCACTATGAAAGGGTAGAGCCAGATTGAAAAATCCAATGCCATAGCCGGGATTTGAACCACGGATCTTCCAGTCTCCGTCCAGCCGCTCTAAACCATTGAGCTTCTATGGCCAACGTGCCAACATGACATTAAATAAGAAAGTATAATATTCTTCTGTTTGTCTTCTTTACTTCCAACTAATACTTTGCTTGTGCAACGTTTTCTTTCTCAGGTGTCTATTGTGTATAAAATGAAATATTTCAAACAATTCAGGAAGTCTATCGAAAACATTATCGACAATTCTAAATTTTTAAATGAATATATGGGTAAGTTTATTCAATTAAAGCCAGTAATCTTTTTAAGAGTAGGGTCACTAATGTGCCCTCATTGACTGACAAGCTACTGTTATGAAATGAAGGTGATTTTAACTGTGTTTATTATAAGCAACCCTTAATAAGAAAAGCAAATGTTTAAGGGCGTAAACACTGAAGTTAAAATAGTCAATAAATTATTCTGTGGTATGTTGATGATTATATCCTGGCTGATAAATTTATTTTACTTACTTTGTGAGACTATTCTATTTTTAAGTAGGTGCACAAAGTTACGATGGAAATTCTAACTCTTAATGCATAGAAAGGAGGCCCATTGTTGTACGAAGTAATAGTGATCACCATCTATGGCCAATTATCGTCTTAGTTTGACATAATTACTTAGTTACTTAGATAGGTTTCGAATCACAGGCTTGCCCGCCTAGGTAGCGTAGATGGTAGCGTGTCTCCCTCACGTTCAAGAGGTCCCAAGTTCGAATCTCTGCCAGGGTGAGTTACTTGGATAAGGTCTCTTTACGGGGTTTTCCCTTATACTGAAAGACGAATGTCGGGTAACTCTGAGCTCTAAGGGCTCCGGACTCATTTGAGCATCATTTCACTCATTCCATTCATCGTCCGATATGACTTTGCGCTTGAAGGAGCAAAAGCGCAATAATCAATCCTAAAAACCATAGTTATGGCTCAGGAATTAATTGGAATGTTTGTACTGTGAACAGTAAAGGCCTGAGCATTAAATAGCAGAGATTACCTTCACTTGATGTCGTTCTGTCAATCATGAATGTGTTACTTGCTGAGGCGCAAACACGGGTAGAGCATTGCACGTAGAGCTTTGTGCTTCAAGTGGCAACTTTGGCATTAGGGAGATACCTGAATAGCCACTAGATTCAGCAGACGACATGCAAAAGTATGCATGGGGTCACTAACGTTTCCGAATTGATCCTTTCTTACACCACTCAAGCCCACCAAAAGTCTCCGAAACTCCTGGGTCTCCTTAAGGAGAGCCTGCTCAGTAAGCATTTCAGGGTGGGTCTATGAGCAGTCCTACCGACCTCAGGGAGTGACCTTCACAAAGTGTACCTCCAGCGTCCACCGTGGTCAGACCCTTCAACCCATATCAGAAAATGGGTGCAGCAAATGATGTGAAAGTCATGGTGGAAGGGGAACCACTCCACCATTCTTCTGCAGACCCAGAAATACCACGAAAAACAACAGAATCCAGAACTTCCAAACGAATTTGTTTTATTCTTGAGTAACAGATATTTAGGAGTCAGTTGATCACATTAAAGGATAATAACCAGGACCATAGTGGAGGGGGAACGCGGATGTACGCCGTCCCCCCCACTATTTTTCGGAGGGGAAGCACATCCTTTACTAATAATATTATTTATAATTTTTCAATTCATTACCTTTCTTAATTTAACATTCAAAGTACTGCCAAAATACAATATATATGTATATATACATTCAAAACACATATGTTTATGACTATTAACGAACCTCCAGTACATATGGGGCACCCAAAGGATTACATAAAAGACCGGATAAAATGCCATAGGCATGCTGAGGACAACCAAAGCAGGAAGGCGAATCTACAAGTGCAGCATCCTGATCGGTTCTCCAGCATCTGGAAAATCGTTTAGGTGTACGTCTCCCCACTTTTTTGTTATGAATACGGCCCTGATAATAAGTAGTAATAATAGTAAAGTAGGCGAGTTTGTGTTTATTTATTTAATTGTGAACAGAAAATAAGTACAAATCTGCAGAAACTTAGGTCTAGAATTGAATGCTTTGTAATTATAATAAAGCTGTATTGAACTGAACATGTATGCAACTACGTAATGTAAGCTAGAGGCTTAGGTATCACATAGAAGCTAAGCCTAAGACCAATAGTTTGGATTGGACTGGATTACGGTACGGAGAGGATTAGACACTGCGACCAGTCTTGATTTATTGTATCTATGCTCCAAGTAGGGTATCCCCGGGAGGAAGGAGGATTTGGCGAGAGATGAAAGAGGGTGGTCGACCCAAGCAGCTACGACAGTGCAGAGGGCAGGGTCTCTACAATTTACCAATTGGAAAATCCCCAGCAGGCCAGTACAACAGGCATCCTACCCAACGGCATCCTCCCACCAGGGGTGTATCATCCTACATAGCACACTTCTACCCTGAAAGAGACCACCTGGTAGCAGTTAATATGAAATGATAATGGAGATGAAATGAAGGGACAGGAAGTTCAGAGGATGTAATTAACCTACCCTCTAAAAATCCTATGGGTCAGGTATTTCAGCCATGGGTATCGAACCCTGACCTCCTGAATGCAGGCCGCAGACGAAACCGCCTGAGTCATTCCCCTCGGTAGAGTAAATGGTAATTGCGAAAAGAACAAGCTGCTACTATTGACATGTAAAGAAAATATATTTGCATCTGCGGGTCCGAATTTTGGTTGGGACAAGCTTCTTTGCTACTGCATCCTTAGGGATTTTTCCTCGGTCTTTTGGTAGAATATCTCTAAGGTCTTAATGTTAGGTCCCTGAGCGTGTTTGTGAATTCCATCTGTAATTTATTTTCGTCTTCTCTTTACCAAGTAGACAAAACACGCAGTAAAGTAAAACCCAGCAGAAAGACTGAGTAAATATCTGATTAGATATATTCTGCGTTAATTTGTGACTATCCCTTATATTACATTTTGAACCCGGGCGCAGGAGTAGCTCAGTGGTTTCGTTCACGACTCCCGTTCAAAGGGTCCCGGCTCTGGGGTTGGCAATTTTAAGTCGCTCCTATCCACACCTTCTCCTCTGTCTAGCACATGTGAAGTGCGCCCTATGCCCAACGTGGTTCGGGGTCCACGGTATACGCTGTAGGTCCTCTCACCTCACTATCGACTTCACAATCACCCTCTGCGTGCCTTGACCTGAGAATTGAGTCCGGTCATCACGTAGTGGGGCGAGGTTACCCCGAAAGCCAAGGCTCCCATGTGGGGCGTGTTGGTAACCAACCAACATTTTGAACCCCTCGTCCAGTGTTAAGGGTTCATCTATTTCAAATAGATTGTTCGTGGTTTTCCTTAGCCATGTACTACTCGGCCACGATATGAGTGAGCTTTGGTGTGAAGAGGAACTAAATAGTTACGGAGCAGGTGGGCGTGGCAGTGGAAATGCAACCAGGGAAAGAAAACAACGCAGTTTCTTGTTTTGTTTACTATGGAAGCTGAGGTCTGCAAATGCAATACCGTTTTCATGAGCTGGTACACAAACCATTACTCCCTTAATTAAAGGTGTTTATGTTAGACTTACAATATATTTATAATATAATGCAGCCTTTGTTTAGAAGAACAATTTTTAATGAATTTCACTACTCCCGTCATTACTTCTTCAGATTTTGTCAGACTTTATCCTCATACTGCACAGTTTCTATTCACTAAAAGTAAGGAAACGGTCTGAGTATGCATTTCTCTCTCCATTATACAGTAGATCATGAACAAAATGACAGATTAATGACGTAACAGAAGCAAACGGGTCTTTGGTGTCAACATTGGCCGAATTTTCTATTTGTAGTGTGTAGAGAGACCCTGAAAAGCACTAGCAGAAATTAAACCGTGAATATTAAGAGGCCTGCAATTTGAATTACTTCAGCATTGGAATTTGTTTTAAGGTAATGGAGTGACTGAGATATCTGGGAGTTCTTAGGGATGCACGAAACAAAAGAACATTAGGTCAACAGTAGAGCGTCCGTGCGGAACGCAGAGTCCTGGAAAGGCACTGTGTTTTTCGGTTCTGATATTTCCAAACTTAATCTTGACATTCACAAGGCAAAGAAACTTTTAATAGTTTACATGTTAGTGCCAAAAAAGGCAATTACTATTTCTTCAATTCTTTCTCAAAAATATGCTACGCTCTGCTAGAGAAATCCAAGATTAAGATGATACACCTTTGCAGTGTCCCAGCAGCGGACTTGAAGTTAAATAATACTTGTAGAGTGCTACCATACATAAACAAATAAAATCGGAGGAGGTCACGAGGAGCATGCTGTATCTCACGACACACTATCGACTAGGGGACATAAAGGTGTGGGAAAGACCAGGATGCGATCTTCTCAAGTTCACGCCCACGCATCGCGTCCTACTTCCGCGTGCGTGGTTTGCCGAAGAAGACTCGTCCAACTTTCACTAACGTATGCAGCGGACCTTTCATCGGCCAGCTTCCGGTAACGCTCGCTTAAACATCTTTAATTGTGCGTCAAATGCAAGTTGTCGGCGGCCACTGGGTGCCAGCGAACGTCTTGTCCTTGGCCCATTTGCAGCAACTTGTCTGGACCAGCAAACGGTACGTCTTGCGACGGTGAGGTAACACCAAGTGCGTAAACCAAGAGCTAGAACTTCCTCTACCATAAACATATCATAACATAAACATCTTCTAAAGCTCTTGAGTGTAAACAAACTAAAGCCCCTTAAGGGAACCAAATATTTACATATTTCTAAAAATACGAGGCCTCTTCAGTAAAGAATGATCATAAATTTTACGGTCATAATTTTCGCACTAAAATTGAACCTTATTATATTCTGTTAGCTTTATGTGAAACAAACACGTCATAGTAGTTTCATTGTTAGTACTCCTGGTTCCCGCCTGTAAGAATCAGGCAAGTTCAGACATGTCCAGTATCGCCTACCGCTGCAATGCAGGCAACATCCAGTTAAAGTTGATGTTAGAGGAAGATCCAGAGTTTCTTTGACTACATCATTTTATCCTGAGAGCAAATAGCAAAGCTATTCATGGAATGGTTTATCAGCATGTTGTACCTGCACACACATCAGTAACTGGACAATACTACAGGGATGTCCTGAAAACATTGCAAGACCATATCAGGCGCAAAAGACCACATTTACGTGAACCAGGCTGGATGCTGCACCACGATAATGCGCGGCCCCATATTGCCAATGTTGTTGCTGAATATCTTGCAAGAATTGACGTGAAGTGCATCCCTCACCCTCCCTATAGTCCGGATTTAGCTCCATGTGACTTTTTTCTATTCCGTAACTTGAAGAAATGCCTTCGTGGGAGGCATTATCCATCATCAGAAGCAGTGGTGAAGGCTGCGGAGGCGATTTTGAAGGATCTCGCATAAAATGGTTTCCAGCATGTCTTTGAAGACTGCAGAAACGCTGGGACAAGTGCATCGCATTCAGGGGAGACTATTTTGAGAAGAACCATCAAAATTATGAGGATGAGTAAAGCTACGTTGTCAAAAAAAATGTAATCATTCTTAATTGAACAGCCCTCGTATACTGTTACGTTAAAATAACTTTAAGGACACAAATGGTCGGCATTTATAAAGCTTGCAATTTTTACTGGAAAGTTTTGAAAATTTTCCCACAAGTTGCTCTGTCACAGGTATAGGTTCTTTAAAATTTCATGCAGATATCTTTAATAGTCTTTGAGAAACCAATTTTATTTTTCTAGTTCATCACGTGTTGCATACGGTGCAGAAATAGTATTCGTTATTAATACATTATTTAAACAAGCACAAGATTTCTCTGTCTTGCTTGTTTCAGAAATCATGTTTTAAAAATTTAAAATATAAGTTTTACAACTGTATTATAGTGGACTAATAAATTATGTCATCTCTAAAGCAATTTAAAAGTATAGCAATGTGCCAGGACTTTAATTCTGCTACGCGTACGATGATTGAAGACGACGAACTACAAGGGCTGTTCAATAAAGAGCGATTACAGTTTTTCTTTGACAACGTACCTTTACTCATCCTCGTAATTTTGATGGTCCTTCTCAAAATAGTCTCCCCTGAATGCGATGCACTTGTCCCAGCGTTTCCCAGGAAGGCGTTCATTCGAGTTAGGGATTAGAAAAAAGTCACATGGGGCTAAATCCGAACTATAGGGAGGTTGAGGGATGCACTTCTCCTTGATTTTTGTAAGGTATTCAACAACAATGGCAATATGCGGCCGCGCATTATCGTGGTGCAGCATCCAGCCTGCTTCACGGATATGTGGTCTTTTGCACCTCATATGGACTTGCAATGTTTTCAGGACATCCCTGTAGTATTGTCCAGTTACTGATGTGTGTGCAGGTACAACATGCTGATGAACCATTCCATGAATATCAAAGAATGAGATGACTATAACTTTCCCAGCAGAAACAACCACTTTTGCTTTTGGGGAGGGGGTGATGAAGGAGATTTCCACACTGAGCTTTGCTGTTTGCTCTCAGGATCAAAATGATGTAGACAAGTTTCATCAGCAGTGATTACGTTTGAAAGAAACTCTGAATCTTCCTCTAACATCAACTTTAACTGCGTGTTACCTCCATTGCAGCGGCAGGCGATACTGTAAATGTCTGAACTTGCCTGGTTCTCACAGGCGGGAACCAGTAGTACGAACAATGAGACTACTACGGCATAATTGTTTCACATTAAGCTAACAATATAATAAGTTTGAATTTTAGTGCGAAAAATTATGACCGTAAAAAATTATGATAATTCTTTATTGAGCAGCCCTCGTATAAGCCCCGCGTTGTGAAAATCATGTTGAAACAGGAGTTTTGGGTACTGGGGGGTTGGTGCGATGTTGAAGATTCTATGATGATGCACCACGTTGTGGCGACATTTTCTTATTCTCCTACACGATTTCAAAAAGTATTTCTTGTTATTATTCGCTGCAATTCACGGACATCCATCTTCTGTGATGATCAAACATATTCTCATAAAATTCTAATTATTACAATCATAATACAATTATTTGCTTTGATTTCTCTAGTTTTTATACACAGGCGATTTCTTCAATTTCCAGAGAATAAGGTTCCTGAAAAACTTCTATTTTGGTCCGTTCGCTTGGACATATTTCACGATCCGAAATACGTCAGTTCTCTCCAACGTTACACAATCGAAACACGCTTTCTTTCCTAGCTGTTTTACCAAGATTATTGATTCTTCTCTCCTTCGTTGCCATCACTACCAGTCCACGTCACACACTACATAATCTCATGTTTAATACTACCAATCATAAAAAATTAACATTATTTCATTTACATGTAGCGTCATCTCATGACCTACTGAATTGTAACAACTTCTTTCATTGCTTATTCTAACATGTCCATATTAATTCCTGAACCAAATATCTAAACATATTTAAATATTTTTCACTCCTCGGGGCCTAAACCAAACAACTGTTACAGCAGAAACAATATGTCAATTCTTTAAGTTAAATTCTCTCTGAGTTTCTGAAAATTTGAATGAAATTATGAAGAGGTGGAGCCAGACTGAAAAATTCAATGCCATAGTCGGGATTTGAACCACGGATATTCTTGTCTCCGTTCAGCCGCTCTAAACCATTGAGCTACTATGGCCAACGTGCCGACATGACATTAAATTCTCTAACTGACTCGTGTTTCTCCCGGTAAACCACTAGGAGTTCTCCTAAACACATGAGACAACTACCATAATGGCACCTTACTATGCTGTAAGTACTTTAAGGCCCGGGCTTTTAGTTCGGACCACTATTAGGTACAATTAATGTAAATTAATTATTATTTCACACTAGCTCTACCATTTCATAGTGCGTCCCACACACGGCTAGTGTGAAAGAACAATTAATTTCCATGAATGAAATTAACTACAAACTGCATCATATTAAAGGGATTTAATTTGCAAAAGTCTAAGGAACATCCAAGTTGAGTAAAAGGACTGGAAGTAAATGCACAGATCACGACAGTGTGCTCATGGGCATTTAACTGGATTAAATGCCGTTGTTTTAAAAGGCTATTGAGATCAAAAGCCAAGTTATTTTTGAACAAAGGAGGTGATTGTGGAGCACTTTCTTGATGTTCGATTCTTGGCTGGGGATATGACATTTTCTCAATCCAATATTCTTCCCCTTCCTCTCCAGAATCTGGAAGAATGAATGAAAGTGTGAGGTATTAAGACTCATATGGAGAGTGCTTAGGATTTTACCTTCATTTCATTCACTCCCAAATTTCTTCAGATTCTCGTCATATTTTCCCCGATTCCTTTGTATCCTTGTCTTTTCTTTTAACTCCTGTTACACATTGATTTTTTTATCTCATACTTAAGGTATAAGTTTAGACATTCTGAAAGAACATCCAGAAAAAACAAATATAAGATTGGTGTTCGACACCAGTGGTCTTCGCTCACACTTCGATAACCATCTCTATGCAGGAGATGTGGAGCTACATCCTACGATTAATTTCTGCTACCTTGAACCATCGCTACAACAAAGCACTATCTTTTGTTTTGCTAACGCCACCCATATGATGATGACTGTGACCTCTTGAGACCTCATTCTACCTGGCGACGAGTGGATTCATTTCAACCAAGGGCGGAATCCGTTACTCCCAGTACTACGTGTGGATGATCATGAAATGACGGCACCCGCAGCTTCAAGCTAAATTCTAATTTCCGGGTTACTTAATAAAATATAGGTAACTTCTAGAATTTATTAGTGGTTCGATGAAAATCATTGTTGAGAAAATGTTTCTCCATTAGGTATACAATTTATCACAAATGACACAGTTGCAAATCGTAGCTGTTCATGACTGTCATATCTTCCAGGCATACCTATAGAAGTACCTTAAGCTCTCTACTTCCCTTTTCAGGTTTTGGTCAGTATTCACCATTCTCCCATTTTGTGAAGTTACCCTGGACTAATCCAAACATTAAATATTGACGTTTTAATGGAAAATTATACGTTGAATCTCGTGAACTGAAGTAAAAGCATATTTGGGTAGAGCGGGGCTGTTCCGCTCATTTCAAATTTATTGTGTTATAAAAGAAATGAAAACAATTCTTTATGTTAAACACAGAGCAGAAGAGTCTTTATTAATCCCTTAAAGCGTATAGATGTTATAAACACACACAGACACACACACACACACACACACACACACACACACACACACACACACACACACACACACACACACACACACACACATTTTACCTGCTATAGCTGTGATCAAATAAAACAGAGAATGTTGCACAGAAACGAAATCTCAGAAAGAACGGGGCTATTACGCCTGGCCCTTGGGCTATTAGCGCTCACAGTACTTTTGAATTTTAATTAAAATGTCACAGATGAAGTTTTTCTTACCAAATGCACCAACGACACTTCATGAAACCCATAGTCCACATTTCTGGCACTTGATCCAGTCTCCTTTGGTTGCTGATTTCGGAGAATAAAATCCACATGGTGCATCTTCCTCATCACTGTATTCTATTTGGACTGGAACCAAGTCATCACTTGACTCACTATTCCACAATTTATTTTTACAGTAAGTCTATGCTTTTCTTTCTTTTTGCTCCGATGTACATATATCCAAAGCCCCTGCTGCCAAGTATTTTAACTTGGAAACAATCTTTCTCCTCCAAACTGAACACTGTAGGATGACCAGCTGATTTGTACACTCCTCCTCCTAATGCTTCTTGACGTTGATGTGCAGGAACACGATCCTTGAGTGTAGAGTAAGGCACTCTGAAAAGTCCCGCTGCACCTCTCATACTTACATCGCCGTTTAACAGGCACGGGCAATTTCGTCCTCGTCCAGATTTGTTCCAGCTTCCTTTGTTTATATGTGTGTACCACCTGAAACGATCAAATAAAATTCAGTAATAGTTGTATAAGAAATAATTAGGTTAAAATAGTACAAAGAAAAACCTATATTATAAGTGGGCGAGAATAGCCCCTCTTTGCTTGTGTGGAATAGCCTCAAATATTGAACATTTGAAATTGCGCACCATGTGAGAGCTATGATAAAAGAAATGCGCCATCTGCTATTCATGGACGTAACCCAAACTATAACCTACACTGACACTGATTTTCAGTTAAAAATCTATCTATCTGCAGATACTAGATCCTAAGTTACAAACGGTATTTCCTATTCAAGACAAAAAACGGAACATAAGTTACTTACCTTGTAATCTTCTGTTAATACTATTAAAACAGCAGCCTAAAACTTCAAGGAAATTTATAGAAACGTCGCACAGCCACCAAGCTTGACAATGAACTGACAGGGAAGTCATCGCTGCCCATGAATGTTGGGCAGTAAACCAATTTGCTTATTTTGGGTGGAAAAGCCCCGTGAGCGGAATAGCCCCGCCCTACCCTTTAGAATACTGTATACCCAGCATATTTCTAGAATGTAGAATGACAAAATTCTAAATTCTGTATTTTACACAAGTACCTTAAAACAACAAGGAGGTTTTCACGAACTTAGCTGCACCTTTTTCTTCTTCCCTCTCTTAAAATGAATTTAACAGTAGATATATATCAGCTGAAATGCACTTTTGTAGCTTAACTTCGATTCAAATTTGAGGTAATAGTCACTCAACAGTGGCATGTCGTCAAAGTAAACCCAAAGTCTGCGTTTTAAGTCCCTATTTTGTCAATGAGATTCTCAGGTCTAAAATATCCAATACTAGCCGAAATACAACCAGAGTAATTGAACAATTATTGGAGATAAACTAAACTCTGTGAAAAATTGAGGACCCAGAAGTTGAGGGAGCCTTCAGCATTACAAGTTGCTAAAATAGAAAATCTAATCTCCAAAACAACTAACAGTGTTTGAAGGCTCTCTGGGGCATACTAATCATAAGTTGAATACTCATTCATTGGCACTCACCACCGCAGCCCACTGTTAAATTGTCTGCAATAGGCACGCCTGGATGGCACTGATTCGGAAACAGTGAATATTGGTCTCCAAGTCATATCCTAGTGGACCATATGTACAAGGGTAGTCTGAAAATTTTCCGACCTAATAAATATACAGGCATTTTTTCAGAAATTTTATTTTTATTTTTCAACATGGTAACTCTATACACTTCTCCCAGTGATACTCCCATCACTGTAACCCGTCCAAATAGCACTCGGCGTTTTTCTCTGCAAAATAATTGTTCACGAAGGTGATTGACTATTCATTTGACGAAGATCTCTGTCCTTCGAACGCAATTTTCAGGTGAGGGAACAAAAAGAAGTCGCTTGGGGCTAGATCTGGTGAGTAAGGCGGATGGTCCAGCAGTTCAAACCGTAATTCGTGGATTTTCGCCATTGCAACGGCTGAGGTGTGAGACGGTACGTTGTCTTGGTAAAACAGGATTTTCTTTTTCTGCAAATGTGGCCGTTTTCCCACAGTTTCTACCTTCGTCTAGTCAAATAATGATACGCAGTATGCTCCTGTAGGTAATGGTTTTTCCATTTTTAAGATAATATATTTAAAATAACTTCATGACTATCCCAAAAAACAGTCACCATCATTTTCCCAGCCGACAAAATCACTTTTTTGCTTTTTTTTTTTTTTTTTTTTTTTTTTTGGAGCCGGTTCCCCCTTTGCAGTCCACTGTTTGGACTGTATATTTTGTTTCGGGCGTATAATGGTGTATCCAAGTTTCATCTTCAGTAATTAATCGGAGCCAAAATTTGGATTTATTGCGCCAAAACTGCGCCAACAGAGCGTTGGAAATGTTCATTCGAACACGCTTTTTGTCTGATGTGAGCAAACGCGGCACCCAACGTGCGTAAGCTTTCTCATGTCTAAATGTTGATTTAATATGTGACAAACACATTCTTTTGACATGTTCATAGCCTCAGCCTTCTCTCTCACTTTAATTTAATATAAATATTATAGATAAACAAAAATACTGCAAGAATACAATTTTATTTGAATTTACAGGCATGTAGTTCAGAAAATTAGCAAATTAGTTATCTTAGACTGTAACACTGCTATTCCCAAGACAGTGTCTGTAGAAACCAAGCTTAATTTTCTTTTGAAGTATATATGATACCATTAGACTAATATTAAAAATGTTACATACGAGGGCTGTTCAATAAAGAATTATCATTATTTTTACGGTCATAACTTTTCGCACTAAAATTCAATCTTATTATATTCTGATAGCTTAATGTGAAACAAACACGCCGTAGTAGTTTCATTATCGGTACTCCTGGTTCTCGTCTGTGAAAACCAGGCAAGTTCAGACATGTTCAGTATCGCCTATCGCTGCAATGGAGGTAACACGCGAGGAACAATATGCGGCTTTGAAATTCTGCTTTCTCTCAACAAATCTTCAGTTGAGGCCTATACAATGTTACAGGAGACCTATGGAGAGTCTGTTCTTCCCTACATCACAGCTAGAAGGTGGTTTAAAATGTTTGAAGAGGAGATACAATCAATTTCAAAGGAAGGTGGACCCGGTGCTCCAGTTACTGCTCATACGGAAGAGAACATCAACCCTGCTGCTGCCATTGTGAGAGAGGATCGACGAATTACCTTAAGATCACTTTCTGAAATACTGAACATTTCATCGTGTGCCACCCACACGTTGGTGATAGAAACATTACACATGAGACGTGTTTGTGCGCGATGGGTTCCAAAATTGTTGATTCCCGAACAAAAGGACATTCGCATGCAGGTCTGCATGCAGTTAAAGTTGATGTTAGAGGAAGATCCGGAGTTTCTTTCAAACGTAATCACTGCTGATGAAACTTGGCTACATCATTTTAATCCTGAGAGCAAACAGCAAAGCTCAGTGTGGAAATCTCCTTCATCACCAAGCCCCCCAAAAGCTAAAGTGGTTGCTTCTGTTGGGAAAATTATGGTCATCTCATTCTTTGATATTCATGGAATGGTTTATCAGCATGTTGTACCTGCACACACATCAGTAACTGGAGAATACTACAGGGATGTTCTGAAAACATTGCAAGTCCATATGAGGTGCAAAAGACCACATTCCCTTGAAGCAGGCTGGATGCTGTACCACAATAATGCGCGGTCGCATATTGCCAATGTTGTTGCTGGATATCTTGCAAAAATCAACGTGAAGTGCATCCTTCACCCTCCCTATAGTCTGGATTCAGCCCCATGTGACTTTTTTCTATTCCCTAACTTGAAGAAACGCCTTCGTGGGTGACATTATCTATCATCAGAAGCAGTGGTGAAAGCTGCTGAGGCGATCTTGAAGGATCTCTCAAAAAATGGTTTCCAGCATGTCTTTGAAGACTGGCAGAAACGCTGGGACAAGTGCACCGCATTCAGGGGAGACTATTTTGAGAAGGGCCATCAAAATTATGAGGATAAGTAAAGGTACGTCGTCAGAAACTATTGTGATCATTCTTTATTGAACAGCCCTTGTACCAACAACATTGCAATCTCAAAATTGTGGCGATATCAATTTTGGTAAATGAAGAAGTAATAAAGTAATAAAGAATACATGTTCAATTAGTGGAGAATAAACTTCGAAACGTTAGTAAGTGTAAAACGTTAGTACAACGTTATTATCAGTAGAAGGCAGAAACACACACGCCTATATATTTACAATAGACAAATCCAGTCCTTCAAGGATAAGTCTAGGGACGTTTTTAGACCTTGCGAAGATAGTGTAACCTTACGATTTGTTCTTGAAGCTGGAAGTGATAGTAAGCCTTAACATTACTGTCAGGTTTTTAACAGCGTTGATGACAACGTCGATTACATCCATCGTCTTTCTAAATAAGATATATGGAGGGACTTAAAACACTCTTAAATAACAAAGAAAATCAAATGATCTTGTTCATTCGTCTCGCCTATAAAGTGCTACGTGCCCTTTTTATACGACAGTACACGTTCGACTCTTAGTTGGGCCGACTAGCTTGTATTTTCTCCCGGTTTTCCTTGGAGAAGTCGAGGCTACAGCAGCAGGTCTTCAGCAAAGGTCAACTGCTACCTGGTTTAACATCCCACTTGTCATTTCACCAAACTACGTTGTTCTCAAAAAGCAAAATATAGCTAACCTGAGTAAGGCCAGAACCACTTAATGCCACATTCACTATTATATAACTTAAAAACAGCGTAATGTATCAGAGTCTCATAACATTCTTTAATAACACAATTTAAAGTCATTCTGAGGATTGTTCATTTCTCATACAATTTCGAAATAGATTGTGTATAACAGACTGTAACCTCGTTTTTGTGTTTATAAATCACGTCGATTTGTATCAAACATGAACTCAGCAGAAATTAAATCATGTGTGCATAATACTTGAACTGCTTTGAAACGACCATTAAATTTCTAAATATCACTAGTCCACAGTGGTTTTGGTACAAATAAAGTATAAAACATAATTCTATATTGTAATGTGACATAAAATATGAAATCAGAAAGTGTCCATCACGTCCGGATTAAAAGTTATGACCTGCAAGTTATATAACATATGAATGAGTGGTGCTAGACTGAAAACTTCAATGCCATAGCTGGGATTTGAACCACGGATCTCCCGCTCTCCGTGCGATTGCTTTATCCAACTGGACTCTATGGGCAACATGCCGAAATGACATTAAATTCTCCAACTAGCTTGTGTGTTTCCCGGTAGACCACTAGGAGTTCTCATATGCTATGAGACACGCACCTTTTGTGGCGACTTACTATGCTGTAAGTACTTAAGTCCCAGACTTCATAGTTAAACCACTATGTTATTCAGGTAAACTGATGGAAATAATGATTTCTTCCACTCTAGCCATGTGTAGGTTAGGGTTTGAATGAGTAAAGCCAGACTGGAAAATTCAATGCCATAGCCGGGATTTGAACCACGGATCTCCCGCACTCCGTGCAGTTGCTCTAACCAACTGAGCTACTATGACCAACATGCCGACATGACATTAAATTCTCCAACTGACTCATATGTTATCCCGGTAGACCACTAGGCATGTTGGCCATAGTAGCTCAGATGGTTAGAGCAACAGCACGGGGAACTGAAGATCCGTAGTTCAAATCCCGGCTATGGCATTGAATTTTTCAGTCTGGCTCTACTCATTCAAACCTTAGCCTACACACGGCTAGTGTGGAAGAAATGAATATTTACAAGGAAAAGCAGGCAGGAAGTATTGGTGAGTTCTTGCAGAAATGAAAAGAAAAATGGATAAGAAATGTAAAGAATATAAGAAAGGAAGATGAGGGGGAAGAATGAGACTAATTAACAAGGAGGCATGGAGGTTAACAGCTACCTGGCAGAGCAGAAAACCTAAGCCTAGGTAGCAACAAGGTAAAGACAAATGTAGCCTAAAGTTGTAAATTGTAAAATTTTGGAATATGCACAGTAAATATATCATATCATATAACATAGTTGATTTTACTGTATATTTTAAGTGATTTGTGCTTGAAATGAGTGTGATAAAAATTGGCGCATTGACCTTTATTGTACTTAGCTTTAATGAGGACTACTTTTAAATGAAATATGTAACATTAGTGTATTTTAGATTGTGTATTTAAACCCTCCAAACACATACATTTGCTTGGTGGATTCTCAAAATCTTTTCCTTCCTGCACTGCATATTAAGCTTGGCCTTATGAAGAATTTTGTCAAGGGAATGCACAAAGATGCTAATTATTTCATGTATTTACATGAAGTATTCCCTGAATTAAGTGACACCAAATTGAAAGAGGGGATTATTATTGATCAACAAATTAGGAAGTAAATGAATGATAAGCACTTTGAAGAAAAATTTAGTCAGAACTTGCAGCCTGACGTTCTTTTAAGGATGTCGTTGAAGGTTTCCTAGGGAATACAAGAAACACACTCTTTGTACACCCCTTTGCAGAAAGCTGACGTAGCATAAACCAACACAATCTCTCGTCACTTCTGCAAACGTAAATAAACAAAAGAGTTCACTTTCAAATCATAGCTGCACGCGCACAATTATCAGTTCCAATTACGACTGTCCTGACAACAAACCTCGGCTTCTTTTTATACCTCTACTCAATGTTTTAGGAAATAATCGAATGTTCTGTAACAAACAAGAAAACGAATATTCCTGTCAGCTATCTGTCTCGGCAAGCTTTTATCTCCGCGCTTCACTATCTGTCTCTTTTCGCTCGCCGGCCGCGCCCGTCGCAACAATGGGTTCGCGACAATATATATCCCGCAGAAGGAAGTTGCCATCAAAAAGATTCAACCCTCCACCATCAACATCATCGTCGTGTTGCAATATTTCTTGTAAAAATGTACATTAAGCCCACGACACCAGAGTAAGTTTGTTTTATGGCATTAAGCATGTTATATATGTATAAATTTAGTGTAGACCAACCTAGTCTCTGTTTTTAGATATAGACATTTAAAAGCCACCATAACAAACAAAAAATGGAAGGTGATGGCGAAAATCTAACTGCATTTTCAGAATCAGCAAGTCCAAATTAGTTACGTCCACAATGTTTTAATCTCTGTACCTGAAAAAATTTATTTTTGACCAGTTTTATGACTGCTACAACCTCTATTTATTTTATTATTAATCTATGACCCTAAACGACTTTACACTATATTTATGAACACATCTCCTTTTAGTTCAACACTCCAATGCAATTACTGACCTGTAATTTTGACCTCATTAGCAGTTTCTAACGTAAGAATATTGACTATATATAATTTATCAAATAAAATATAACATTTGCTTACAAATAGGTGTCCTTCAAGGTTTTTGCGAGAATCTTATAACTTAGTAACTGGAAAAATCACATAGCTCAGCACTATCGCTATTTACACTGACAAACTTACATTGATGTATAATCAGATAGACAGTTATTTTACTCCGTTTCCCTTTTCTTAATTTATAATTGAAGAAATAGTGACATATTATAGTGATTAACGAATAAATCATCTAACTACCGCTAGAAACATTAATTGATTATTTAAAATTCCGACAGCGTTTCACGTAAATTGTAGTGCTGTGGAACGATAAAAAATTGTAATCAATTAACAATGTTACTTTAATCGATTAATCTATTGATTAATCGACTTATTATCTGTTCGAAAATTAGATATAATGATTATATAAAGTACTTTAATACTCTGTATTATTTATGAAACATTTAAGTATTTAGATTCAACATCTGTGTTTGCAAGTGCAAATGCTTTATGTATGTATTGAATTAGATCTTCAATATTTTTGTAAGTAATTATTTAGTGACGTATTATATCAATATCTACTAAGATTTGTCAGACTGAGAGCAAATAATAAAGACTGACATAAAGACTCATCTAGTCACCGTTGATTCATCCATGCTGCTCTTCGTTTGGTGACAATATTTCCTGCATCACTAAACACACGTTCATAGGGAACCGATTGTAACTGGTACATAAAGTACTTTCTTCGCTATTGGCAACTCAATAGAATGTGTCTTCCGCCACTAAAGAAGATTTACGAAGTCGTCATCCAGTTCACCTAAAGACTTATAGACTCCTAAGTAATTTTGATTAGCTACTGCGGTCCAGAAATTCCCTGTTAATCTAACATATTCCGCATAATTTTATGTGTCCAATAGCTTAGATCTTTCAATATCCTATAACTTGTCAATTCGTCTACTAACAACATAGTTTGATGGAAGATTTCGGAACTGTTTCCAACAGCTTCTTTTAGAGCTCCTTTTAGCATTTCATCCGAAACGATAGGTCGGCTGTCCTTTACTGTCCATTTTACGATTTTAATTGTTAATTCAGCTTCCTTGATGGAAGAAGGTGGTTTGGCTATGAAATTATTTAGATTGGACTACGATGCCTGAGGAACAGTTGAAAAATGAAATGTGTAGTGTTTAACGCCCGCTTTTCCTACATATGGCACCGCAGGCGGTGACACTGATGATACATGAGATGAAGATGGAGCACCGGTGGAATGAGATGGCGAGGGAACCCGGAGGTCCCGGAGAAAACCCGCCCCAATGCCGTGTTGTCCACCACAAATCGAACCCGGGCCGTCTTGGTGAGAGCCAAGCGGTCTAACCACTGAGCCACGGCGAGGCCCCGGAACAGTTGAAGATGATTCGTTAGCTCTTTGAAATGGATGGGTGTTTTTCAAATGATAATTAAAACTACTAGCACTATCACTGTAACTAAATGATTTCCCACAAATTTTACAAAATACTTTTTTCTTCTGTCAGACACTTTACCAGATTCATTCATCTTAAAACCAAAATGTATACCCAGTTTCCCTCGAAAATTTTCGTATGTCATAATTCTAGTTCTGTTCAGCACAAAACATTTTTACTTATTTTTACTTTTTAATATAGAACTTTCACTCACTATCACGAACTCAGAGACGTTAATGGCTTACTGCAGTTTACAGCAAAGTTACACCACCACCAGCTCTGAGAAGAGAGATCAGCTATTGTTTCTATAGCTGCGTAATCGAAGTGTTCGGTTCAAGGTTGTGCAGTTCATTTTATGCTAGCAAGCAATAAATAATCAGTTGTATACGATATGTTGTCACACACAAGCTGTAAGGAAAGAAACCTCTCTGTCAGCATCTGTATGTAGTTATGTACCTCTTAGAATATTTCACAACAGAAGTGTTATTTAGACTCTCTCGGGGTTCAGAATGATTTCTTTTAGCTATCAGGAGTTATATTATCTTAAAGTTCAAAGAACATTATGTGTCTAGTGAAAGCTTGATGCGTTGGAAGGGCTGTTTACGTTGGAAGCAATACATCAAAACAAAGAGGGCCAAAATTGGTTAAAATGCTTTGATTAATATTTGCTGTAATGGACTAATTTTAATCGACTCGATTAATCGATTAAAATTGCTAATCTTTAATCTAAAATAAAGAATTAATCGATTCATCGTTTCGGTTAATCGATTAAATCACGCAGCTATAGTAAATAGTGAAACGAATGTATAATAGAAACTGGTGCGGATTTCTTAGATTAAACTTGTTGTGGAGGGAGATGTAAATAAACATTCGTCACGTACATTTCATCACGGCTGGAACACAATGAAGTAGATATCTTGCTGTGCCGGACTAGCACCAGATTCACGATTGTGATACGCCCTTGCATTACGAATTGACACCTAATTTTGCTAGGAATGCGGCACAGACAACAGTCATCGTGACAAGTTCCTGATCGGACATTCCAATTCTTCAACTGAGACATTGCTAAAATTATTCAGACTCCATCACTACGAGCCTGGTGTTGATGTTAGCTACAGATAAGTTCTCTCTCGTTTGCTTCTTTGCATGGTATAAACTTACCATTGTCTTCTTCACTAAAGCCACCATTTGTAAACCTGTACCGTATGTGATTAGTAAATTCTTCTTTTTGTGATATGTAAATATAGCTCTGTATAAATAAGACCTGAAGCTTTCCTGGCGACGAATATGCTCAATTTCTTCTCGGGCAGCAAGCCAGGTGAAAAGACGATTAGATATCGACGTTTCGGGAGTGAGCATCTCTCCCATCATCAGGATATTTATTAAATGTTATAACCACAAATGAATCACTGGATATAACACAAATATAAACAAAGACAAAATACTATCAAAATTTGCATTACTGAACAAAAGACTGTTTTCAGTAAATTAAATGCCAGGTCAGGAGATGGCGTGAGTATAGAAAATTAATTGTATCAAAGAAACGTAACTACTTAACTTGATTATCAAGCTGTATTGATCTATGCCCCTTACGTCGACGGGTTTCCATTTTTAAGGCTGGTTTCAAGAAGAGCTGAACTGAAATCCAGCATCACGATTAAGCGTGCTGGTCTCGGAGGAAATGGTGAAAGCCTCCTTAACTCTCCACTCCCAGTAACTGTTGCTTATTGCCAAGATCGTCGTCTCCCGAAAATGGGTTCTATGGTCGTTATCAAAACAATGCTCTGCCAGCCCAGACTTCCCAGGTTGCATTAAACGAATGCTCCGTTCATGTTCATTTATTCTGGTAGCGATGGTCTTTACCGTTTGTCCTATATACGGTGTCCCACATTCACAGGGAATGCGGTACACTCCCAGAACTAGGAAGTCTAGTTTGTCTTTCACTGTTCTCAACAGATGCTTAATCTTCGGAGGTGGCTTGTGGATGGTCCTGATGTTGTATTTGGCGAGAATTCTGCTGATTCTGCCGGATAGATTGCCAGTAAACGGGATGCAGGCTGTAGCGGTAGGCTTATCTGACACTTGCTGTATTACAAGTTTCCTCTTGGAAACCGGCCTTAAAAGTGGAAATCTGTCGACTTAAGAATCACAGATCTATACAGCTTGATCATCAAGTTAAGCAGTTACGTTTCTTTGATCCAATTAATTTTCTATACTCACGCCACTTCCTGACCTGGCATTTAATTTACTGATTTACCAAGGCAGGCGATCCGAGCCCCAAAGGTCCCTGGCTGGCGGTCCCGAAATGGTCCCAGCAGAGGTGCGGAGTCCGGCAACCGACCTACCGGAAATGAAATGTGTAGTGTTTAACGCCCGCGTTTATTACATACGACACCGCAGGCGGTGACACTGAGGATACATGAGATGAAGATGGAGCACCGGTGGAATGAGATGGTGGGGGAAACCGAAAGTCCCGGAGAAAACCCGCCCCAGCGCCGTGTTGTCCATCACAAATCCCACTTTGCGGTTGCCTGGGAGCGAACCCGGGCTACCTTGGGATCTACCAGAGGAGGAAGTAGTTTACCTCAAAGTATATCATCCCACCATGCACCGCCGAGACATCCGCCGACATTTCTACCCTAAAAGAGACAGATGACATGAAATGATAATGGAGTGAAATGATAATGAAATGGAGGGACAGGAAATTAACCTATCGAGCATTCGCCTAGCGGCCCGTGAAAACCTCTGAAAAAACCATGGATCAGATAGATCGGCCACGGGAATCGAATCCGGACCTCCCAAATGCGTGCCACAGACGAAACCGCCTGAGCAATCCCGCTCGGTTAATGACGACTTACACTGCTGTAAGTGCTTCCAAGTCCGGACTTCATAGCTAAGACCACCATTTGCTCAATTAATGTAATTTGCTTTTCTGTTTACATGTTTCAAGAATGACACCAATTATGTGGCGTAAAATACTGATCCAATAGCGAGAATGCATGCTGAACTATTAGTAGTGATTCACAGATTTTGCATCATATTTCTAAATAGTGAATCAGTAATTTCGAGTACATATTTGTAAAACAATGTTATCGATTTGGAGTGAAAGTGTTAACATGTGAACTACAGCTCACAATCCACTGATTTTGACTCAGTTCCACTGTAAATGAAAATATATGCGTGGGATATATACCCAACGGTGTTGTGCATGATTCTGTTGCGATAGTCATTGAATAGCTAAGAAATGACGTGTCAAACCGGGTCAGCACATTGTTAAGTAATTGTTGCAACAATGTAGAAGTACGTTAAAGTAAAACGGAAGTAGCAGGTGTAATTACGTGCAGATTTGTCGATCAGTTGAATTCTAACTCAACTCATCTGATGGCCTAAATTCCCAACTCAGTGCATACCGCATCTGTTAAATGCTAGGTTCCTTAAGTGTAACAAAGGAACAACGTGCAATTAGTCTGGTCAGACATCATGAATCTGGAACTTTGGTTGTTGCTCAGAATAACAGAAAAACTGACTTGTAACGAATAGGGGATTTAAAGGCGAAAGTGAATACAACAAGAAAATAGATCCGTTACTTTCCAGTTGTACATTTTCATACGGTAAGGTCGGGAACTTCAGCACCTTGGCATCTGTATCCCACAAGTGGGCGCACTAAGAAGGAAGGGTTGAGGAGAGAGAACACAAAGGGCGGCCAATCCGGAAGCTCCGACAGAGCAGATGACGGGGTCCCTAACATTCAGATGAAAACTCTCAATGGGTCTAGTACAACCACCACCCTCTCTTGCTGGAGGTTGAAACAGTACACTTAGTTTGTGAGTGTACAGGAAGAAGTACGCTAGGCGAACAAAGACAGGTAAGGAAGGGTTGGTCATTACCTCCAAGAGGGAGGGGGTAGTACCAACTGGAAAACCAGGAGACAAGTGAAATCTCTAACTGGAGGCACTCTTGCTCGGAACGTCGATGGACACAGTGGGGTAGGATGGTGACATGAAACTTAGCGATGTGTGTAAGAAATGTGTGTGTGTGTGTGTGTGTGTGTGTGTGTGTGTGTGTGTGTGTGTGTGTGTGTGTGTGTGTGTGTGTGTGTGTGTGTGTGTGTGTGTGAAACCCAGACCAGAAGAGTAAGCGGCGATGAATAAGGAAAAGGACAATACGAAGTAGTCTGTTGTGTACCACTCCTGGGATCAAAGAACCATGCTCTGAGCTAGCTACGAACCCATAACCCGTCCCAATAAAGACCATAAAACCAACTCCACTCTTATACCCCTTCCAAGCACGAGTACCCCCTGAAGGTGGGCACATTTTCTTGGAGGTTCAGAGACTAAGACTGAGATCACACCGCCAAGGATGAAAGTGTACAGAAAGCATCCTCTTTTCTGCCATACAGCGCCGAGATAGTTGTCGACGCTGGTCAAACTTGAAAGGAGCAAGTGAATGAAGGGTGAAGTGAAATGAGAGGGAGTTGAAGCGGAGGGAGAGAAAATTCAGGAGACGTAATTAACCTTCCCAGACTCGCCTAGCAGAACGGAGAAATCCCCCTTAAAACACACACACACACACACACACACACACACACACACACACACACACACACACACACACACACACACACACGCACACACACACACAAATACACACAAAAAGAAAGAAAAGCAAATCATCATTAGAGAGAATCGAAACTCGACCTCCCGAATTTGCACCACCAACTCCACCCCTTGAGCCATTATGTTCAGGGAGTGATGTCTGATATGTAAGTTTTCATAGTTTTGATGCTAAAGGGTTTATTTTCGGTACGGTCATCAGAGATAAAAAATGACGTCGTTCTACCGCGTTTCGTCTTTGTAAGCCAAAAAAAAATGTTTAGTTGGATTTTGAAATATCTGTTTTTAGAACCTTCTCGTACAGCGCATGTCAGCGCCACCAGTCTGCCCAATTTTGCCCCTAAGGTGTTATTCGAGGGCTGTTCAATAAAGAATGACCATAATTTTTTACGATCATAATTTTTCGCACTAAAATTCAAACTTATTATATTCTGTTAGGTTAATGTGAAACAAACACGCCGTAGTAGTTTCATTGTTGGTACTCCTGGTTCCCGCCTGTGAGAACCAGGCAAGTTCAGATATGTTCAGTATTGCCTACCGCTGAAATGGAGGTAACGCGCGAGGAACAATATGTGGCTTTGAAATTCTGCTTTCATCTCAACAAGTCTTCAGTTGAGGCCTATACAATATTACAGGAGGTCTATGGAGAGTCTGTTCTTCCCCAGAGCACAGCTAGAAGGGGGCTTAAGATGTTTAAAGAGCAGATACATTAAATTTCAAAGGAAGGTTGAACAGGTGCTCCAGTTACTGCTCTTACGGAAGAAAACACCAACACTGCTGCTGCCATTGTGAGAGAGTATCGACGAATTACCGTAAGATCACTCTGAAATACTGAACATTTCGCTTGGTGACACATTTCCGTGAAGCAGGCTGGATGCTGCACCACGATAATGCGCGGCCGCATATTGCCAATGTTGTTGAATATGTTGCAAAAATCAACATGAAGTATATCCCTCACCCTCCCTATAGTCCGGATTTAGTCCCATGTGACTATTTTCTACTCCCTAACTTGAAGAAACGCCTTTGTAGCAGGCATTATCCTTCATCAGAAGGAGTGATGAAGGCTGTGAAGGCGATTTTTAAGGATCTCTCAAAAATGGTTTCCAGCATGTCTCTGAAGACTGGCAGAAACGCTAGGACAAGTGCATCGCATTCAGGGGAGCCTATTTTGAGAAGGACCATCAAAATTATGAGGATGTGTAAAGGTACGTTGTCATACAAAGTTGTGATCATTCTTTATTGAACAGCCCTCGTATTACTAAAATGAACTTCCTTGTTGTTTATAACATTTATTAAAGTAAATACGGAAAGCCACTGTCTCCTTAGCGTAATGATAGAGAACCTACCTCTAACGCGGCAAACCCGGATTCGATTCCAGGATTTTCTCCGCTGGAAGGATTGGTCTGGGTTGCACTCAGCCTGTTGATATCAATCGATAACTTATCCTGATGGAAAGGTCAAGTAATCGCTTTACGGTCGAGGGAGTATGCCTGCTGAACCCTACCAAACCTATGCTACACTCCTCCGAGGTATGCGGAGTACCTATCCGCCGGGGGAAAAGGGTAATCTCTGCATAGGCGATATACCCTATGGATAAATAAAGGAAGTTCAACTGAGGGACAAAGGCGTCTTTGTTAAGCCTGCTTCTAAGGATGTCATATGACGTTCCAGGAAGTTCTTGCCTTTTCCGTCTTTATCCTCTTTGTCGCTTTAGCCCTAGATTACATTAATTTATTTGTGTTATATTCAGCTCTCATCTGTTCGTAGTCACTTTACTGTCATCATTTAAATAGTTTTTTCCCTTTCTGTTGCACTACGTTTCATTCCAAAACCAACTTTTTAAATTGGTAGCGATTGTTCCAATCCTTTTAACATACCGGGAAAACCTTTTACTACCCATTTTCAAAACATATCATGACATGTGCGTTGCACAGAGAAGGCATGTGTATATAAGAGATTGAGAAAGAATGGCAGATGAGGCAGTGGGAGGAAGAGAGAAGAAATCCCGAACTTAACTCAAACTACGCTAGCGGAGTTTGCAAGATGGAAACATAAATATTTGGCAAGTTTCTGTTCCTTGAGTTCTACTCTAAGTTACTCACTCAATGATTATTTAAGTCGTCACTTCTTATGACCTGAAATGTAGGTAATAGAGGAATTCAGTTACAAAAGCGATGGTGTAAACATTAAATTAAATTAAGGCACTGTTATGGTGCTTAGCGCTGTATTTTATACCAGGCGTGAAATACTGCGTAATTTTGTACAGAGGTCTCTTTGTCAGGCTTGAGGTTTTTACATGATGTAAATCTCCGACACGGGCAACTGGCCTTACTGCTACTTCGAAAGAAGAGACGCTAAGGACTTTTATGCTCGAAAAGCCCATCGCGTCCGTTGTGTTGGAACCCGGAACTTCAGGAACCAGAACACCTAGACCAGGAGGAGGTACGGTTGATGGTTAAACAACCTTCACTATAAATCGAGTCAAACTGAAAAATTCAATGCCATGGCCGGGATTTGAACCACAGATCTCCCGGTTTCCATCCAGTCGCTCTTACTCATTGAGCTACCATGTCCAACGTGCCGTCGTGACACTAAACTCTCCATTTGACTCATATTTTCCCGGTAGACCACTAGGGGGCCTCGTATTCAAGATACACCGTTTGTGGCGATTTACTATTTAGAACCTGAGTACTGCATTACTCACTGTAAGTACTTAAAGCCCGGGCTTTATAGTTCGGACCACTATTAGGTTAATTAATGGAAATTAATTGTTCTTTGATACTGACCATGTGTAGGCTAAATTATGCCCACGATGCCTAAATTATGTCATAATTTGTCTACACACGGCCACTGTCAAAGAACAATTAATTTCGATTAACTTAAACCTCACTATCCCACTGTTTTGTGTTTATATGTGTATGTTTGTGTGTGTGTGTGTGTGTGTGTGTGTGTGTGTGTGTGTGTGTGTGTGTGTGTATGTGTGTGTGTGTGTGTGCAGCTACTCGCACCCAGCATATCACTTGAATTATGCAGAAACATAAGAACGGTGTAATGCACGGTTATTATGGAACGCCCTGTACGCTGTTAAATCAGTTCATTTCTGTTATACAGTAATAACTTTACTGACATTTATATTTATTGCATGACATTTGCACAATGCCCCTGTACCGGAGTTTACAATCCATGTAGGAAATTGTTACATGCCCTTGTCTATAGTTTTTGTAACCAACAAAGTAGTTCAAGGATAATTAGTGGACAGAATATAGGGCTGTACATCCTGACGTAGTACTAGCCATTGGTAACATAAAGAAAAATATATAATTGATCAAATAAATGCATTACGCTTTCCTTCTTTTCTTCGCGATGTGTGGAAGTTACGTCTGCAATCGCTGAAATTATTTCCGCGTAGTTCATTAACATCCTGTATAAGGTATTTCGTATTCATAAGAAAAAGTTAAAAATATTACTTTTTGGTAATTTTAGAATCTGGATAGGAATTTTATAGCTCTTTTTCATGAATGTGGAACTTTTTGCAGTTTCTTGTAAACGTAAGGATTATATCAATAGAGTTAACTTGAAAGGTTTAATGCCATGGCCGAGATTTGAACCACGGATCTCCTGGGTTCCATCCAGTCGCTCTTACCCATAGCCACCATAGCCAACTTGCCGTCCTGACATTAAATCCTCCAATCGACTCATATATATTTCCCCGGTAAACCACTAGAGTTTAAATTGTCACCTGAATGTTCTATATTCCAGTCGGAGCTCTTAGCAATTAAAGAAGCTATAAAATGGTGTACTGTTAATGGGAGCAGTGATTCAGAATCAGCTCTACTCGCTATTAATGATAAATACAATTTAAATTCATTAGTACATGAAATCACAACCCTGTTTCAAAACCATCCAGGACATATTCACATGGGATGGCTTAAAGGACACAGTGGAATTTTAGGTAACGGGAGAGCTTGGCTAAAAAGGCTGCAGAGTGCAATCTTCCTGTGACATACCCTTTATGTCCTATTTCTACTGTAAGGAGAATAATACATCAACATATTCTTGAAGAATGGAACCAACAATGACTAACAACTCCAAATGGAAATTTAACAAAAACATTATTTTTTGTTAGTGTATATGACAGAGAAAAATGTGAAACTCTTGTACCAAATTTTGTTTTGACACAATTTTTAAGTGGACATGGTAAATTTGGTGAATACTTATCACGCTTTCACCTAACATCCAACCCCGAGTGCATGTGTGGTGAAGAATTTCAAACTGTGGTTCATCTCCTTTTATGTTGTCCCATTTTCTGGAGAGAAAGACAGGAATTAATATACAAGCTAGACTCTCTAGGAGCTGAATTTTCTGCTCCGCTCACATCTTTGCTAATGAAGCCACAACAGAATAAGTACTTCATGATGTTTATAAACTCAGTGTTTAAACGTCTCAAATAGTTTAAATTAATATGCATCAGATTAAAACATAATTTCTTCCTTCTAGTATTTAAAATGATTTTCTTAAACTTGTATATTTTTATGCATCAACTATAACCCTAATATCCTGTGTAAAATAGGGTTCAATAAAACACTAGGGGATCTCGCATCCGAGATACACCGTTTGTGGCGACTTACTATTGTATGTACCTGAGTCCCAGGCTTCATCGTTTAACTCTTATTATTTTAGTTAAATGATGGAAATTAATCATTTCTTCACACTATTCGTATATAGGCTAAGGACTTTAGATCGATAGAGTCAACTTGAAAAATTCAATGCCATGGCCGGTATTTGCACAACGGATCTCCTGGTTTCAGTCGAGTTGCTCTAATGCATTGAGCTACAATGACCAACTTGCCGTATAGACATACAGACAATTGACTCAAGGCTTCACTTTCCGTCAAAACGGCTACTCCGAATATGACGTTGAAGCCTCGAACACCAAAGCTAGGAAAGGGAAACCTGTAATACATGAAGCGTCAGATAAGTCTACTGCTTCAGCCTGCATCCCGTTTACCGACAATCTATCCGATAGAATCAGCAGAATTCTCGCCAAATACAACATCAGGACCATCCACAAGCCACCTCCGAAGATTAAACATCTGTTGAGAACAGTGAAAGTCAAACCGGAATTCCAAGTTCCGGGAGTGTACCGCATTCCCTGTGAATGTGAGACACCGTATATAGGACAAACCGGAAGGACCATCGCTGCCAGAATAATCGAACATGAACGGAGCATTCGTTTAATGCAACCTTCGAAGTCGGGGCTGGCAGAGCATTGTTTTGATAACGACCATAGAGCCAATTTTCGGGAGACGACCATCTTGGCAATAATGGCAGCGGAGAGTTAAGGAGGCTTTGGCCATTTCCTCTGAAAGGAGCCCGCTTAATCGTGATGATGGATTTCAGTTCAGCTCCAATTCAGATTGATAATCTAGTGAAGTAGTTACCTTTCTTTCACCCAATTAATTTTCTATACTCACGCCATCTCCTGATCTGGCATTTAATTTATTGAAAACAGTCTTTTGTTCAGTAATGCGAATTTCGATAGTGTTTTGTCTTTGTTTATATTTGTGTTATATCCAGTGATTCATTTGTGGTTATAACGTTTAATAAATATCCTGAGGATGAGAGCGATGCACACTCCCGAAACGTCGATTTCTAATCGTCTTTTCTCCTGGCTTGCTGCCCGAGAAGAAAGTGAGCGTATTCGTCTCCAGGAAAGCTTCAGGTCTTATGTTATAGAACTATTTTAAGTGCAACGTAATTTAAAAGAATACTAATTTATTCAATAATGTAATTTTAGAATAAGTAATTATTTTGAAAATTAAAAGCACAGGCCGTATTGATGGCATAAAGGATATATATCCATCAATATCTGTAAAGTTGAAGTTACAGTAGCATTTGATATTAAACTAATAGAATAATGCAAATGGGCTAGCTGCAAAATAGAAAACTAATATGTATGTTTGATGGATAGAGTCAACATGAAAAATTCAATCCCATGGCCGGGATTTGAACCACGGATCTACTGGTTTCCGTCCAGTCGCTCTTAACCCTTGAGCTACCATGGCCAACGTGCCATGAATTTTTCATGTTGACTCTATCCATCAAATATCTTAGCCCATATACGGCTAGTGTGGAGAAATGATTAATTTCCATCAATTAACTAAAATAATATGTATGTAGCTGAACTAAGGTAAAATATTTGACTGTAGTCCATCATTAGTCCTTGTTAATAACTAGTACAGCTTTGTTAGTCTCCGGTGCTAACATTTTTCCACAGACAAGCGTTTTGTTTACACTGCGGCCCATATTTCTTCCCTAGGCCCAGAGCTCAAATTGTGTGATATGTTAATGCATCACCCAAAGCTGTATTGGTATTTTTATCTGCCCATGACGCAACTAAGGTATAAGAAGCGTGGGCGGTCTTACCTGTAAATAATTATTCCTGGAAGAACATTTATGTTGATGAAGGAAAACCCCTTTGTGTTGTTTCCCAATATGTAATTGTTTGTGGAGATTAGAGAAACGTCCGCCACGGTCGTTAGGCCTGGCACCTCGTGCTTTTTGGACCCCACTCGCCCGAGGGAATAACTCGCATCTTGTGTGGGGGAATTACTCATCCGGTAATCGAGTCCCTGACTCCTTCACAAATCCGCATTCAGACTAATGACATTTTCGGTTTGCAACAAGTGTTAATAGACCTGGCCAAATTTACATAAGCATATAAAGCTTTTAATTGCTTAATATTTAGACAATTAGCTTTTCCATACATTTCTTCTGACCATTTAAATCACGCAGATTACATTCGGAAACAAAAAATTGGATTTATATTATATAAGTATTTGTGATTTAACGCTATTGTTTTTTAAACACATGTAAAACTTCAGGAATTACTATAGGTCTTTCATAAAATGTTTGGACAATTCAAATTTCATACTTTGAATGGAACTTATTGTTTCAAAAGTGTACATATTAAACCATTTGTAGTGGTATGGCATCATCAAAGAATTTTAAATGACCATATATGGTCTGAATTTTAAAAGAAGATACATGACACCGGTCAGGCAAGTGAAGTGGAGGGTAAGGTCGTTGCTGTTGGAAACGTAAACAAGCGCTGCCACGTTGACTACTCTGATTATCACAGGCATCGGATTCCATACACCTTTAAAGGAATATGAAGTTTAGCAATCTCACAGTGTATAACTGCTGACGCCAGTCCCGGGGACAACACGCAGGGATAGTCCGGTTCACAACGCGTAGCTTTAGTTTCATTGCAACTACTGCTCGCCACGCAGGTAGATCTGTCTTTCAGGGAGTGCAAGGTGTTTGACATATTGTGTTAACAGCATTATTTTCACAACAATTATTGGGCAATCTCCGTTTTATAAATCAAAAGTTT